>OMKY01140708.1:1909-13795 GCA_900302395.1 Bregmaceros cantori
CCAGAACACCCGTAGAACAACAAGAGCTTCTTCAAATGGTGACTGTATTGTTCCCACATGCAGGACCACATTTGGACAGACGGCCTTCTCCATCAAGGGGCCAAATCTTTGGAACTCTATACCAACAGAGCTAAAACTAGAGACAGATAGCAATGTGTTTAAAAGAGGACTGAAATCATGGCTGAAATCAAATCAACAATGTACTCATGAACAATAGTTGTGTCCTAAAGCCTTGATGGATCATGTTTGGGTTGTAAAAAAAAATTGTTTATCGATAATGGTGTATATTTGTATTTCCTTTTAGTATTGATTGATGTTTTAGTATTGATTGTTGAGGATGTTTCAATTTATAATGTCATCTCGGTAGCGCCTCCTGTGGACAGGTGTTGAAAATTAGCACTTGTGCTATAAACACTCATGCAGTGCATATTGTCTGTCCAATGTGTCTTGCAATGTCCATACCAAATAAATAAAAACCTAACCTAACCTAACACTAGTGGTGAACGGAGGTCTTTTCAAGGAGGGGAAGCTCCATTTTGTCGTGTTATGAAATGTCTCTACTGGAGCTACAACCAAAGATCATTTTGGTCATTGATTAATCTTTAATTTTTACTGACATGAATCAATTTAATTTTTATGTTTTCCGAGCATTTTTTCCTGAACAACTCTTAACCTGACATAATAATAATAATAATAATAATAATAATAATAATAATAATAATAATAATAATAATAATAATAACTTGGATAGAGCTGCAACTAACGATTATTTTGGTAATCGATTAATCGGCTGACGATTAATGGATTAATCTGTTAATTTTTTTTTCTTTGAAATCGGAACAAATGTATTTTTTTGCGCCACATTCTGAGGTTTATTCAGGATTGGCTGGAAAAAGGGTGAAGAAAGAGGAGGAGACATGCGGCATGGATGTCAGGAAGGGTGCGTGCCACACACATGGCATTTGTGCGCTTCGCAGTGTACTCTCTCTTAACAGACTGAGCTACTGCGGCGCACAGAATTGTAGTGATTATTAATCTGAAACATTGTTGATATTGCAAATGTTGAACAACACATTCAACACATTTAAGCAGAGCAGTGAAAAAACAAGGAATCGATTAATCACTGTCGATTAATCGATTATCAAATTAGTTGCCGATTAATTCAATAATCGATTATCATCGATTAATCAATTATTCCGTTGCTGCTCACAAATTGGACTTGTATAGCGCTTTTCATGAAAGTGCTCATGAAGTGCTTTACATCATATGGTGGGGTTTAGTCCTTGAGGAGGTCACGCAGGTACTATGGAGCATGGGAATGGAGAGCTTTGTAGGTGATGCGGAACTTGACAGGGAGCCAGTGGAGTCGTTTGAGGGTGGGGGTGATGTGTTGCCAGGGTTTGGTCCGGGTTAGTACTCTTGCAGCTGAGTTCTGAATATTGTATATTGTAGTCTGTCCAGTGCCTTGTTGGGGAGTCCCAACAAGGCTCTCTACCTGCCCACACCTCCCCAAGACAGCCCAACGTCCACCCTCACTGCCGTGCTCTCTACCTACCCACACCTCCCCAAGACAGCCCAACGTCCACCCTCACTGCCGTGCTCTCTACCTGCCCACACCAACCAACCCACCCCCTTCCACCCTCACTCCGTAGCGCTGTGATAATCCACAGTAATCCAACAGAAAATGTGTTGTGCCATCCCAGGGACAGAAACTCATTTCAACCTGGGCTTACATAGTCATAACATCCCTTTTTTTTCTTTAATGAAAAAAAGTGGAAAAAAATGTTTTGGAGTTGTGTCTAGTATATCAAAGTTGGAATTTGCACAACATTCTAATAATAAAAGTGTAACATAAAAAAGACAATTCACCTTCAGTTCATGTTGGATTACTTTAAAAAAAACATATTTTATGAACATATTTTCAGGCATGTAGCAGTTGCAGTATCATAGATTTGCCTAACATTTTTGAGGAAGTAAAATATATATATATATATATATATATTAAAATCAAAATACATTTCTTATACTTTCTGACCACTAGCATATGCTTTGTAAACTAACAAGCATGACCATTAATTATATAGAAGTGCATCCGGTTGAAAAAACACAAATATTTACTGCAATATTCTCCTCCTATTCTCCTCAGATTCTTCCAGACCCATCTTACTAAAGAAACAATTTTGCAAACTATAATACATATAAGTGAACAAGAAAAGTACGTTGAATAAAATAAAACACGGATTGTTGCATTGCTGTATAAAAAAGAGAAACTAATGAAGGATATATTGGTTATCGCCATACCTTTTTGCTCAACATTGGTATCGCGCCCACAGAATCTCAAATTGGTCAGGTGCTACCTGTGCTACCTTACAGCTGATGCTGTTTTTTCAGAGTAAAGTCAGCTATCACCAGAGATGGGCAGTAACTCATTACATTTACTCCGTTACAAATTTTTTTGTGTACTTTTTTACTTTTGGAGTACATTTTTCACAAGTTACTTTCTACTTTTACTCAAGTAAATTTGAGGTGAAAATAACGACCTTTTACTGAGTAGAGATGTCAGCAATTCACTACTCGTTACAATAACACCCGTTAGGAATTGTTGGCACATATGTTGACATCATATCTCGCTCCCTCTTGGGCACTCTCTCACTCTCTTTTTCTCTTTCTCTGTTTTTCTCTCTCTCTGGCGCTCTCACTCTCTCTCATTCAGTCTGTCTCTCTCTCGGGCGCTTTCTCTCTCGCTCGGTCTCTGTCTCTTGGTCTCTCTCTCTCTGGCGCTTTCTCTCTTTATCTTTTTTTATTGAAAGTTACTTAGTACTTTCACTACTTAAGTAACTTTTGTGGACTACTTTTTGCTTTTACATCAGTAATATTTTGCTGAGGTAACAGTACTTTTACTTTAGTAATTGTTATGGCTACTGTGCTCATATCTGGCTATCACCCGAACCTATAGATGTGATTGTGTAGTATGTTGCCTTCACGTTTTGTTATGAAATTAGATGGCCATGACTCGGTTAAATTACTAACAGAGATGGCAAGTAACGAAGTACAAATACTTAAGTACTGTACACAAGTCGTTTTTTTCATGTATCTGTACTTTTAGAAGTACATTTTCATCTGATGACTGTTTACTTGTACTCAGTACATTTTGAACAGAAATACTGGTACTTCTACAAAAACCCATGTTGTGTTAAAATAATGAAAAATAAAAATTAAAAAAATGCAATTTGCAGGTTGAAAAAGGTGGAAGGAAGTGCTCACAACAGGATTCAAACTCGGGACGTTTTCGTTAAAGTCGAGTGTGTTACCACTGCGCTATACAAGCTGATGCAAAGAAAGGAGCAGACAACCTCGAGTTCGCCATGTTTTAATTCTGAAACATCCCAAACGAGATCGTAAACGTTCGGAAATAGCACCGCCGGTGAAAAATGCCATCGGCCGTTTGGGAGACTTGATGCGCCTCAGGCGCAGCTGCGGGAGAACACAGCCACGCGTGACGTCGGCGATCGTTCACCCGTTAATATCAAATCAAACTTTATTTATATAGCACTTTTCATGCAGATCAATGTTACTTATAGGATACAGAAATGCATCGAAAGTGAATCACGTCTTTCTTTTGTCATTTCCAACAACTCTGGGAAATTTCATCCAGATCCCTGCTCAACTTTTTCAGTTATCGAAGGGACAAACCAACGCCAGTGAAAACATAACCTGCTCCGCAGGCTCCCCCCCTCGGCGCAGGTAATAATAGCGTCTAGATCGGTGACCCCATGGCCTTGGCGCAGGTTTATACTCTGAGTCCTTCTACTTTCTAAATGAAGTACATTGAAGTATACTCAGACTGTATATAAAGTAGACGCAACGTGCATGACGTCATCCCATTGCTTTCATCAAATTTTTTTGTGCCCGCCGACTGCACGCTGCCATTGTTGAAAGTACTCGTATATCCGTTACCAGGAGAGATAGAGAGAGCTATACAGTATATGAGAGAGAGACACCCCACACACGCGACTTCTTCCAGTGGTACTGTCCGTTAGTGGGGGCAACGACAGTCAGAATGAATGGGATCCTATGGGAGCTGAAATAAAAAATATGAACGCCAAATCTGACGCGTTTGTGAAATTATGACCCCCCCTCACACAATGAACCGTTAATTATCCCAACAATATTCATTAAAACATTAATTAGAAACAATCTTTAAATAGCTTAAACGGCCTGCTAAAATCGGTTTATTTCTATTGTAAATCCCATAGGCTCCGTGCTTTTGGTAGTCGACTCCGCCCACTCGACTAGCAAAAGCACACGGAAGTCGGCACGCAGGCTGAAGCGAATGCGACGTCCATATTTATATACAGTCTATGAGTCCACCTGTGAGTTCTATGGCTCCAAATGAAGGAATTTACTTAGCACTGCTGGAAGATGATGTACGTTGCCTCTTCATCCCGGAGACGTGAAATTAAGTATACATCGCGGCAGCGCAGCGCTTCCTGCCTGCAAGGCTTCCTCCTGCCGCCTCACACATATCACACCCTGCCATAACTGTGAAAATGACGCCCGAGGCATCACGCTAATTGCATTCTCGCACCTTCCGTCACCATTCGCCATATTCTTGTCAGATAGCAATATGTGTTGGGACGGCAAGATGAGTTTGTGACAGTGTTGCTCTTGGCATAACTTTTCAGCACGGTGGCGCAGTGGTTAGCGTCGCTGCGTCCGGAGGTGTTATTTTTGAGAAAGTTTTATTTATATTAAATAATTTACTATACATTGCAGGCGTTCAACTCATAACATAAGTAGAATTCATCCTGAATTAAATAAATAAAGAACAAGCAAAAAGTCTTTAAATTAGGTACTGGGTTCGAATCCCAGCTCCCCAGCCCCAGGTCCTTTCTGTGTGGAGTTTACATGTTCTCCCTGTGGCTGCGTGGGCTTTCTTCGGGCAGTTTCCCCCCATCACAAAAAGCATGTTTTAGTTAACCTGCTCCGGTCTGTGTCAACAAAGCTCTGGCTCAGAATGGCTGCTCAGGGATGGCTTAGATGCGGAGTACAAATTTCTCTCTACATGTATGTATGTGTGGCTAAATAAAGTTCCTGATATTACCGTTACAATGTTGTTATCTATCTTAGTGAGTATTTAGAGTATTTTCCTAAAAATTCCGATTAAAATATGCTAACAACAATAATACATGCATTGCGATAGCACTTTAAGGGTGGATTGCTCATTTTTCACATTCCATTTTTGGTCCATTTTGCTGGAAAATAATCTAAATTTGTATCTCTCAAAACTCATTTGAGATGCAACCCTGATGTTCAAAGGGGGGAAAAACACATGAAAAATAAATAATTCACTCTTGGGCATGTTATTAATATGATTATAGCTTCAGAAATATGTAATTTCATGACTTATTGAATTTATCTGAACACATCCAAACATACAATTATAATTTACAACCAGCGAAACCACAGTGATTCATCACGTTGCTCTAAATCAGTCAATGCAACATTTATGTACAGCAGGGCTATTCAACTACGGAAACTGCCGGGAATCTTGTCTAAATCTAGAATATGTAAATGAAATGTTTTTGTGAAAAAATGTAAGTAAAGTAAGTAGAACCCATTCCCCGCAGTGTCTAAAATAACTCTTCTCATCTGCTTAAATAAAATGGCCTGATAAGTGGAGTAAGGAGGTTTTTGAATCTGAACTCTTCAGTTACTACCCCAATATCACCCAAACAATTAAATGTTAAAATAATGAAATCATTCTTAATGTGTTATTGCTTTTTATAATTTTCCTCCACTACTATTAATCATAGACTGCATGCAAAAATTACCGCGATAACACTAGTAACTTCTTCCCAACCCTTGGGAGGAAGTTACTACCAACAGCACTTTTAAAATCTGATTTGTTGATTTACATATTTAAAAACAAACTTAAAACAAAATAACATATTTCGATGTATTATTTTTTTTATTACAGTCCTAGTGCATAGCTTTTCAAGGGTATTATTGTACAGTCGTTGTTTAGTTTGTATTGTTCAAAACTCATGCTTGGAAGGTTTACCTGCAACCTGCCAAGATGAAATGTAGCCTTGTGGGTGTACAAACGTGGGCTTTGAATTGGGAACACCCCTAACAAACGCACTGCCAGACGGAGCACACACACACACACGCACACACACACACACACACACACACACTCACACACACACACACCTGCCCATTCCATCAGATGCCAAGGATTTGTCAGTTCCACCCTTTCCAGTGGGTGCTGCTGATCAGAAGAAATATGACTGGAAGTCAGTGGAGCGAATCCGATCTCACATATACTATGTTTAAATAATATTTATCTGCGCCAGGCATTTTTGACCGGCGGCGCCATTATCCGAACATTTCTGATCACGTTCGGGATGTTTCAGAATTAAAACATGGCGGACGCGCCGCGGACTGCAAGTTAAGGTTGTCTGCTCCCCATCTTTGCATCAGCGTGTGTTGCGCAGTAGTAACATACTTCACTTCTTTCGCGTCTTTTGTTTCAACCTGCAAATTGCTCTTTTTAAAATGTATTTATTCATTTTTAGGCTAGACTAGGTTTAGGCGCAGACTTGCAATCTCTGAGTGCTTCTAGTTAACATATGATTTTTTTTTGCAAATGGATAATTTTTTTCTGGTGTAAGCACCGTTTTTCCATTTTCATTGATAGGAATATAGTTTAGTTTTATGCTGTTTATGTAAGGGGTGTCATTGATTAAACTATAGTATATACTCTAGTTTATGCTGTAAATACAATTTCAGTATTCTTGGTATTCATGAATGAATGAATTAATTTTAGGACAGACCGTACAGAGCCATGAGATGTCAGCATGAGATATGCTACATGAGAAGATGGTTGTACAAAACGGGCTTAGCAGAGTCGCTATATTTCACCCCGATGTCCGCGAGTGGAGTATACATACTCTGTCACTAATTTGATCATTCATTTTAGTTTGCAATGATATTACTTGTAACCCAAAATGTGGAACCCAAATGTTCCGTTTCACTCGGCAGTCGGCACTCTACGGAACTCATCCACTTTGTGATGAAATGCTGTCTGACCAAATGTCGATGCTTGCACACACACACACACACACACACACACACACGCACAGACACACACTCCACAGGCCACAGTAAGCTCACACTGATATGCCGGGTCGTCGCACATCGGTGCAAATGAACCAACAAAGGCGTGACGGAGGCAAGGAGGGTTATACCTGATAGATGTTGAGAGAGCTCCTATCTCTCTGCGCGAGTGTATAGCAGGCTTACGGATTTAAAGACGCACACTTTGCGGCGTATACGCATCAAATCTGCGGGGGGAACGCTGCCTGCCCGGGGGCCGGCGGCGCGGGAGGTTGATGTTTGGCGTGTGCACATTGCTTCTAAATAGGACAGCTTGCCGGAGTGCTATAAGTCATGTCAGAATCTATCACGCCCTGTCAGTATGTCTGCCGGAGATTAGGCGTCGCTACCGCCGCGCGCTGGCTTGTAAGCTCCGAGCCGTACACATGTATGCGCATTTGCGTGCACCCCGAGTGCGGGATAACCACAGCCGCCGTCATCCCCTACCTAGGCCCTCATCCAAACACGTTTTCTCCCTCTCGCATCCTTCCTCCGCCAGTCCTCTGTCCCCCCACCCCACTCTTTTTTTTTTTTTGTCTCCCTCGCTCTCCCTCAATTTTCTCCCTTTGCACAGGAGAAGGTAATTGCCTAAGCTATAATCAACCTGGTGGGGGAGTTGTAGAAAAACACATTTCAGAGCAGGTCTGACTGCCGGGGCGGGGGGGAGAGAGAGAGAGAGGGTTGTGATGTCAATACACCGGCTTCACGCCAGAGTGGAATGTAGACCAGCATGTGAGAATTAAACATCACGACAGACGTGTTTCCATTGGTGGGAACCAGGTGTGAGGTTGGGAATTAACGAAGGAGCTGGGGTTAGTTAACTCTAGCGCTGCAACCAGAGCTGTTTGGGGCGCTATTTTCAGAATCAGAATTGGCTTTATGTTGCAGTGTTGCAATTGCAATAGGGCTTGTGCGTGGTGGTGTCACAGCTTGGGGGGGGGCTGCTGACATTTTGGGGGTCGTATCTCGGTCAGACGAACAGGCAGAGAACGATATTTGCATAAACTTGTCAGTTTAAAAGTCTTCTATTATTCATTCATCCACGGTATTAGGCTGCCATCTGCTGCCGATTGATAGCAGAACAGTGACCATTGTATTTACCCCAATACAATGGGCGTGAAGTGGTATAGCATAAGTATAGCACTTAACTGTACCAATCATATATTTCCTTTTTTTTATATACTTTTTATTTAGCATTTTTCAAAAAAAGAGAAAAAAAAATGGATTGAAACCTTGAAAATAAATACATGTGTGTTTATCACATAATATGATAAATGAAGGAAAAAAGATGGAAAGAAAAGGAAAGAAAGAAAGGTTTAGGCGCAGACTTGCAATCTCTGAGTGCTTCTAGTTAACATATGATTTTTTTGCAAATGGTTAATTTTTTTCTGGCGTAAGCACCGTTTTTCCATTTTCATTGATAGGAATATAGTTTAGTTTTATGCTGTTTATGTAAGGGGTGTCATTGATTAAACTATAGTATATACTCTAGTTTATGCTGTAAATAAAATTCATGTTCGTCATGAATTCATGACGAACTCACTTCAATTCAATTCACTTAACTGTACCAATCATATATTTCCTTTTTTTTATATACATTTTTTTTTTAGCATTTTTCAAAAAAAGAGAAAAAAAAATGGATTGAAACCTTGAAAATAAATACATGTGTGTTTATCACATAATATGATAAATGAAGGAAAAAAGATGGAAAGAAAAGGAAAGAAAAAAAAAAGTACACAAATAAAATAAATTCATTTTTGAGTGGGATTTCTTTACTGTGCCATTTCTTTGTTATTGTCTTTTTGGCTGCTATTATTAGAATTTTGTAGATGTGCTCGTCCAATCATCACCAATCATATATTTCGAACCCCAAAATGCCGCCCCCAAGCTGTGACGTCACCATGCACAAGGCCTATTGTGTCGGTTCCCAAATGTGGGATTTTTGCCTTAGTTGGTTGTGTGACTAAGTGTTACAGTTTGGCCGAATACACATTGGATCACAGATCATCTCACCCTTATCTAGATGTATAGCATTAGGGTTCCTTTCATTCAGGATTCCTCAGTTCAGCAAGGCCCGCACCTGACATTAAAGGCCCATTCATACCTCACCTGATACGGGTACGGATGGAGTGTTTCACAAGATCTCTCCATCGATTACGAACGTAAATTGACAAGGATCTGGGGACCTTATGATTACGTGAGAACGGATGAAACGGAGCAATACTACCGGGAAAATGTGAGAGGCACTCTTGAGTATACACAGCAGAGATGTGACCAAGTCCCTCTTTCAAGTCTCAAGTCTCAAGTCCTTCTTGGGAAAGTCAAGTCAAATCCCAAGTCAACTCCAAGTCAAGTCATCATTAACATGCTGTTATTTTTAGCTCCAGAATCTGATTTTAATAAAATCAAAAGCAGGCAATAGTTTGGCTTTTATAATAGCATTGTTTGATTTTTTGCTACTTTATTAAAATCAGATTCTGGAGCTAAAATTACAGAATGTTGATGATGACTTGATTTGGAGTTGACTTGGGACTTGACTTGACTTGTCCAAGAAGGACTTGAGACTTGAGACTTGAAAGAGGGACTTGGTCACATCTCTGATACACAGCTGTTGTTGCACACGGTAACGTAAAAGACACTCGGAGGTATGAAGGCGGCAACGCGAGGAACCTACGGGCGGATTACGTACATAATTGGCCACACGTAGGGTATTAATCGGCCTTGACCCGTGCTATCTGAACTGCCAATCTCAACTGAACCCTTCCTTCGTCCAGACATCCACGTCCGACTTTCGCCCAGCCGCTTTTCCCCTCCCCAGACTATATGGCTATTCACATTACTATCAAGCAGGGCTTGAAAACAGAATTATTTCTTAAAACGTTCCGTTCCGAACGGTTCAGGCGGGCCTATGTTTTAACGTTTTTGTTCTCTGAACCGTTCCGGCACAAAAATATTGGTCCTGAACCGGTTCGGAACGCAAAAAATGCGTTCGTTCTTAAAGCTCCTCATATTGGGCAATGTTAAGTTTAGTTATTGTTTGTACAAAAAAAATATTTGGTGGACTTTCAAACTTCAGTGCAACTGTATTAACGTGAAAACCGGCTTCCCTCATCTGTCCACAAGATGGAGCCCCAGATGCATCGCGCTTGATGACTGACAGTGGAATTGGACGGAAATAGTATCCCAGAAACAGGGTATGTAACACAGGGTTGAAGAGGTGGCGAGCTGGGTTGGAGGAATCAGAATTTCCCCTGAGGCATCAAAATGTACCTTCGGCCTTCCCTCTCATGTTCTGTGCTTCACTGTCCGTGCATGTATACTTGTTATGCACAGCCATACACGCACAACACCCACTGTTCCTTCATGTGTAGGGAAAACATAGTTGTAGTTCTCTCCTCCTCCTCATCATCATGACTCCCGTAGTCTGGCTGACCGTTGGGGCGCCACTGAAGAGTTGGTAACCAGCTCTCTCTGTCCTCAGCTACTCACATTGTGTCACTGAGCCTGCAGCTTGTCCACTCTTGGATGTCATCTTCCCATCGCTTTCTCTGTCTTCCTCTCCTCCCTCCACCTGGCACTGTGCCTTGAAGGATTTTTTTTTTGAGAGTCCGCAGGATCTTCTCTAGTTTTCGTTTTTGTGACTGTGGTTAGCAGATCTTCATATGGTCCGATGTTTTTTGTTTTTCTCTGGCTTTCACTTCTTTGTTGATGATGTGTTCTCCGAGGAGCCTGCAGAAACATCTCATCTCTGTGGCCTGAATTCTTCTCTCTTGTTTTGCGCGTTAGGGTCCATGTCTCACAAGCGTACAGAAAGATGGAGGTCACGAGTGAACGAATCAGTCTTCGAGTTGGTGGTGGCTCTGTTGGAAATAGAAATGTTGTTTAACGATACAGTCTTTGAGTTCCTCGAGCCTTAAATGCTGACCAATATTTTTTTACGATTCTCTTTACTGGGATGGTGGCAGTTAACTCTGGGGCTGCAACCAGAGCCCCTTGGGGCGCCAACATGTACCTTTGGCTCTTACCTCCCATTTTCTGTCCTCCACTGTGCACCCATGTGTACATGTTTTGCATTACAATACAATATATATATATACACAATAAAACCAATGTTTACATTACAATGTATACATTACAATGTATTAGGGCTTGAAAACAAAATTATTTTTCAAACGTTCCGTTCTGAACGGTTCAGCCAGGCCTATCTTTAACGTTTTCGTTCTCGGAACCGTTCCACCACAAAAATATCGGTCCTGAACCGGTTCGGAACGCAAAAATTTTGTTCGTTCTTAAAGTTCCTAATTTTGTGTAATATTACGTTTTTTATATAGTTTATACAAAAAATATTTGGTGGACTTTCAAACTTCGGTGCAACTGTATTGATGTGAAAACCGGGTTTAAAACACCATTACATTCACTTCCTTGTCTGTGAATCTGTGAGCCACAGATGCATGGGGCTTGATGACTGACAGTGAAGGTGGGCGGAAATACTCTCCCAGACATGAGATATGAGAATATATAGAGAACCAAAAAAAAAAAACGCTTTTAACCGGTTTTGTGGATTTCATAATGTTCCGTTTCTGTTCCGGAACAGTTGAAGAAATCTTTTTCCGTTTCCTATTCCGCTCCTCGTAAAATTCAGTACATTTCCGTTCATTTTCAGTTTTCGTTCTTTGAACCGGTTCGGAGCCCTGCTTTCTATATCAGCTGTGAAGGGGTTACTTT
>OMKY01140843.1:2389-12390 GCA_900302395.1 Bregmaceros cantori
CGTTAATAATAACAAAGTATGACTATTATGTTACTTATAGGCTACCGAAATGCACCAAAATGTAATATCTTCTTTCTTTCTTCATTCCCAACAACTCTGCAAAATTTCATCCAGATCCGTGCACAACTTTTTCAGTTATCCTTTTATGTCCATAACAAAGGTAAAGTCACCACAGAGCTTCCCCCGGAATTCACACAGGATTGGCGCGATAGCCCCGACTTAATCCACTGAAAAGGATCGGGGATGCCTAAAATGCAGGGCTTTGAACCGGTTCAAGGAACGAAAACGAAAACCGGGAACTTTTAGAATTTTTCAGGGAACAGAAACGAAACCGGAAACGTTATAATTTTTTATGTTCCGGAACAGAAACACTTATTTTAAAATAAAGGTAACCGGTTAATACCGGTTTTATTTCGTTCCTCAAAGGAGTGCACTTGGAGATTCAGAAATAAAACAAGAGTATTTATAAAATCTACGATGCAGCAGTGAAGTAAGAATCGTTGCGGGAGTCTCTGCAGCGCATTGTTGTGGGTTCGCCCCGACACACAACGAGACCTCGGCTGTAGAGCGCTACCAGCGGGCCTCTGTAGCGAGTCACTTTGGGTTCAACAAATATTACATAGCATTAAACAGCTGACAGGAACGAAATTAACCGTTCCGGGAACAATATTTTTTTGTTCTAACCGGTTCAGGAACGTCAATTTATTGGTGGAACACATAACCGGAAACGTTATAATTCTGTTCGGAACGAAACGCTTGGGTAAAAATATTGGTTCAAAGCCCTGATTTAAACGAGGGCTTCCTTAACACGGTGCTGAATGGACGCCCCGAATTTGTCTGCCTGGTTGGTCCAGACCCACCGGACTGTTTAGTCGCGTGTGGCGCATGGACTGGACTCGTTGGTTCTAGCTTGCCAGGCTACCAAACACCTGCATCTAACGATGACTAATCAACAAGGACGGCAAAAGTACCGTGGTTTCTTACTTGAGTAAGAGTAAAATACATTTGTAAAAAAACAACTCTAGTAAGACTACGAAGTACTGATCCAAATAGCTACTCAAGGAAACTAAAAAGTTCATGCTGAGAAATGTACTTACAAAGTATTTTTGAAAGTACAAAGTACAAAACCTGAATTTGCTTTAACACTTTGCAGGCGATATTTGTTTTGAGGGGCACACCCAGAGACTAAATGAAAACAACGTATTAACGCCTAGTGTACTCGGTGCATTGCCGAGTACCGCCCCCTACTGACTCATTCACGCTATACATGTAGTCCTACCATGTCGTTGCAGAATAAAGAAAGAAAAAAAAGTAACAACGCAGTTTTGAGAAAAGTAAGGAGTAGAAGTACTGATATTTCTGTTAGAAATGTACTGAGTAGAAGTAAAAAGTACTCGCAGATAAAAGTACTTCTAAAAGTACAGATACTTGAAAATTCTACTTAAGTACAGTACTCAAGTATTTGTGAATGATTTTGTGGATGACGTTGGGCAATCATTGCACCCCTAGTTTACCGTATTTTGGTGAAAACAGAAACTAGAAAGTGTCTTACAACTTTTACACTTTTTTTTGTTACGCTAACCAGAGATTCGCAGTAACGCATTACATTTACTCTGTTACAATTTTTTGGTGTACTTTTTTACTTTTGGAGAACATTTTTCACAAGTTACTTTTTACTTTTACTCGAGTAAATTTGAGGTGAAGGAAAAAAAAATACTTTTTACTGAGATGTCAGTAAAAAAAAGTACTCGTTACATTAACTTGGCCTTTAGCGACACCCGTTGGGAACCGGGCTCTCGGACCTCTCTCGGTCTCTCTCTCTCGGTCTCTCTCTCTCGGTCTCTCTCTCTCGGTCTCTCTCTCTCGGTCTCTCTATCTTGGTCTCTGTCTCTCGGTCTCTCTCTCTCTCTCGGTCTCTCTCTCTCTCTCTCTCTCTCTGTATATATAAACACACACACTCACATATATATATATATATTTACTGAAAGTTACTCAGTACTTTCGCTACTTAAGTAACTTTTTTGTGGAGTACTTTTTTACTTTTACTTGAGTAACTATTTGGATGACTACTTTTGACTTTTACTTGAGTAATATTTTAATTAAAAATTACTTAAGTAACTTTTATGGCTACTCTGCCCATATCTGACGCTAACGAAACTGGTTTCCATCGTTCCATGTCAAGCTGTCCTAATAAAGTCCCATAGTTGAAGCGGATGTAACTTCCATTCTCACTCTGCCTTGTGATTCTTTGACAACATACAGCAGAACAAAAGAATACAACGTCTTCCGTTTCCCTTAAACGTTAGCTCCAGCAACAGGTCGTAACGGTCTTTTAACAACGAGCTACTACTTAACAGTCGGCTCGCAGAGTCTCGCGTCTGCCATTTTGGGCGGCTGTTAAGGAGCGGGCGAACTTGTGACCCCCGCCCGGATGCAATTTGGCGAGGTGATGGACGTTACTCCGCGTTTTTCCTCCTCCCTCTCCACACACGTCTCGACACACCCGTTAATGCAGGCCAAAGCTAACATTGACAGCGCCCCCTTCCCACTCCACCACCACCAAAAAAAGGCAACTAGCGCCAAGATTATTAATGATAACATTAGCAGTATTACAGTAAACAGCCGTGAGTGCCACCGTGGCAGAAATAGCACAACAATTAGCGAGAACTTCAGCGAGAAGTAGACCATGGACAGGCGGGCGTGCACCGCGGGAAACACTCTTTTAACCGTTGTACGGGTTGGAATCAGCAACTCTTTGCACGGGAGTTTCATCAGCTTTCACCGGAAGCAACTTGTGGATATGACGTTAAACTCTGAAACCTCATAGCGGAACGGTGTTTGTTTCACTAAAGCGTTGCTGTAATAATATATATCATTGTTTTTTTTCCCAGACATCTTTTTAAAGGAGGGAGCCCCTGTACGTGTTCTACTTTAATGTTTGTTAGGTTTTTCTTTTTCCTCCGTCTAATCTTTTTTTCTTCTCATTTTTTTTCTCACTCTTTTTGTGTAGTGTGGGATTTTCTTTCTGCTTGAGTTCGACTTTGCACTCACACAACAGGTGATGTCGCTGCCTTTTGTGTCTCCAGAAATGTTCGGATTTGGACGGCTCCACCAAATCGTGTTTTGGAGTGCTCTGATTAATCCATTAACCATTGATTAGATAATTAGTCAGATATGGGCAGAGTAGCCATGAAAAATACTTTAGTAAAAGTGTTGTTACCTCAGCAAAATATTACTCAAGTAAAAGTCAATAGTAGTCATCCAAATAGTTACTCAAGTAAAAGTAAACAAAGTACTCCACAAAAAAGGTACTTAAGTAGTGAAAGTACTGAGTAGCTTTCAGAAAAAAAATGAAATAAATTAGAACAAATTCTCTTTTCAAAATGTAATTGAATGCCCCTCATTGATTCCCAGAAATCACCCTGCGTTTCCTATCCTCATGGAAGAAGTAATTTGTGTATGTGTGTAATATTAGAGAGAGAAAGAGCCCGAGAGAGAGAGAGAGACGGAGAGAGAAAATGCCCGAGAGAGCGTCCGAGAGCCCAAAAGTTCCCAACGGGTGTCGCTAAAGGCCAAGTTAATGTAACTAGTACTTTTTACTGAGTAGTAGTTATTTTTCACCTCAAATTTACTCGAGTAAAAGTAAAAAGTAACTTGTGAAAAATGTACTCCAAAAGTAAAAAAAGTACACCAAAAAAATTGTAACAGAGTAAATGTAATCTGTTACTGCCCCTCTCTGTAATTAGACTGCTACAAAGACAATAGTGGATGATTGTTATTCTTGTTAGTTTTCTCTGTGCATTGCTGGGCAACACTAACCCCTCCCCTACCCTCAAAACTCAACCCAACTCAACTCAAAAGTGGCTTATAATAATAATAATAAAGATTTTATTTCTAAGGCGCCTTTCAAGACACTCAAGGTCGCCGTACAAGACATAATAAAATACAAAATACAAAAAATACAATATAAGACAATACATTTTAAAATGTAAAAAAGTCAGGTAAGTCCAGTGGGGTATGCCTGTCTAAATAAATGTGTTTTGAGGTGGGACTGAAAAGAGGTTATTGTGTCGATGGATCTGATGTCAGGGGGGAGGGAGTTCCAGAGGCGTGAGGCGGAGCGGCTGAAGGCTCTAGCCCCCATGGTGGACAGACGGGCAGGGGGGATGATGAGGTTGATATTTCAATATGGTGGTGTTTCCCTTTCAATATGGTGGTGTTTCCCTTTTAAAGACAATTTCCACAGATGATCGATGAAGCAACACTAAATATAATTAACAAATTATCTATAAACATAACTGTATTATAAAGATGAGGACTGTACTTCCTGGAGGAAATTGGTGTTTCCAACAAAAATGTGAACTCCTTTACCATCGCATCCATTTAGATTATATTGCAGAGAGCTTAATGTTACATAGATTTGTGCACAAACACATCTTTCAGTGCCAACACAACCTTCCAAAATGTGCACATTGCCAAATACCTTTTTTGTAAAATGAAAAACTGTAAACGCAATAAAAAATGATTACAAAGAGTATTCTTCACTTTGTGCACAGACCTTCAAACTAGTGACCAACCCATATGAATTTGTTCACCTGATACATATAAGTTAACCAAAACCAATTTTAAATGCCATTAGCAATATGCAATTGGTATGTAGTTTTTGAATTGGAATGAGAACAAATTTAATATTTAACACAGATACGATTTGTATTCACAATGACTTCTGCTTTCTTGAACTAGTGTCTTTATTCAGGTCTTACATTTTTGCACATTTTATGTGCCATACAACTTATACAACCTTTCATTGGTAGCGATGAAAAACGTATTAAAAAATTAGTACAGCGGCCTTGCTCTCATATTATAAGAGATTGTGCACTTTTTGAAAAAAGCATGAAATTTCTACCACAGGTAGTACATACCATAAGGTTTATTTTCAGATGTGGAGGTATTCCTGATTTGACCCATGAGGCCCCGGAGGTCAAATTCAAAATGGCTGCCAGTCCAGCGTGTCTAATGTTCAAACACGCATCATTTTGGAACCCCACAAAGTAGGAAAACACTTAAGGTGTCATTTCTGACTAAGTTAGGGATGGCCTTTCATTTGGGGATACTTTTGAGATTGTAAGAATTCAAGAAAATTAATTTAGATCAAGGTCAACGTCAAATTATGTTAATTCTGTAAGAAATCATAGCTTCACGTAGGTCTACAGATAAAAATATAACTTGCCCAGATTAACATAATGCATTGTAGGACTCATCTGAGTTTTGTGAACATTTTAAGCTATAAAGATGCATATGAACTGTTATAAATTGTAGACATAATGGAATTTTAAAAATGTGTTGAAATGAGAAAATAACTGAGTTAGCGCAGTTTGAAAGTTCCACTGGTTTGAGTGTGAGGCAGTGTTCAAACAAAATGTTACTGCACAAAAACTACATCACATAGTGTAAGAAGCAGCAGAATTATTGGAAATTAAACGCTGGGACAAACTGCCATTTTCATATATAAAGTCAGCTAAACAGAGTTTCCTATATTAAATCATATTATTCCTTTAACAATATTAATCTGGGTGCTTAATTGATGCTCGTTAACTTGTTTTGTTCTCTGAGAGCATTGCGACACACAGGGCTCTCTGACTCTTTAACTTTATTTATATTTTGGGGAAAAGTCAGTCCATTTACTCTTTGTGTCCTCTTCCAAGTAGTAACAGATGAAACTTTACAATGTCCATTCAGATCAACAAAAATGACTTGTTGGTAGTGGCTAGGCATCCCTGGCCGAAGACATTCTCTGGTTCCGTGTACTTTCATGCATGCCCATGGATCTCAATCTGGAGCGTTTTGATTTTTGGGGTTGGCATTGACTCCACTCTGAAAGCACATAGGGCTGAGTGGCACATGAAATGTTGCCTACAATTCAACAAAAAACAGAGACCATCCAACCTCCTGGTTTCTGCTGCTGCCACAGAAGATGACAAAGCATCCAAAAAGTCAAGACAGCTGTTGAAACGTCTACCATAGATGGCCATGTTGAAGGTGCTGGGAGACTGGCTGGAAGACAGTGACTGGACCAATGCCCTGGTCCAGGCTGACATTGTAAGTTCCGGAACAGCAAATTCTTTCATACATGCCAGCCATGTCACCAAGACCTGCCATGCACACCCGATCACAGCTGCAAGCATATACACACTTCTCCAAGAAGCTTACAGTGCAGAATGCTCATGTGATGGTATTGGGGCTGTGCCACCTGTTGGTCCATCTTTTGATGAGTGGTGCATACAGTAAGAAAAGGCCAATGTTCATCAGGTCACTTCGTGAAGGAAATGTCTAGCTGTACGTAGAATCCATCAGATCATACCCGATCATACCCTGGAGGTTTGCCCTCGGTCACACAAACTATAGCAGGTGGCGTCCCGTACACATCCGCGATATGATGACTCCCAGGTGTTCTGGCACAATTCAAGTCTGGCAATTTTGTGGTGCACAAAACCAGCACTAAGTTCTCTGCCAACGCACTTGATCAGTCCCATGAGCAGAACAATGCAATGGTGAAAGGTTCTGGTGGGGCTATTGAACTAACCGGCAATCCAGAAGCACTCAGGCACTGGATAATAACAGGATCAGAAATCGCCAGGATCAATAAAGAGTTTGAGAAACAGGCAAAAAACCAACAGCAACCTGGAGTGCAAAATCCATTTTTGAAGGAGGTTGAGGCACTTGTGACAGTGCTGGAAGAGATGGGAAATTAATTTCTAGAGCACAGCATGACCTAGTCGTCATTGATACATCATGGGACATCATAGACACCCTAGAGTCTGAAACTGAGTTGGATGGAGAGGCTTGGTAAAGAGCAGTACAGCAAGTTGGTGTCAGAACAGTGTACAACACCTGTAACACAAGCACTTCCAAGGAACAAGTTGCCATTGTTCAGTAGGCCACCTGTGAAATAGCTGACTTTATATACGAAAATGTATATGAAAATGAAATGAAAGTTGTTGTTTTTTTACAGTGTTTAAGGTCCCAAGCAGACAACTAAACACCATGCAACAACAAATTTGGGACATACACATGATTTACATCAAACTCTTAACACAATTCTGCTGCTTCTTACACAATGATTTAGTTTTTGTGCTGTAACATTTTGTTTAAACACTGCCTCACAAACTTTCAAACTGCGCTAAGTTATTTTCTTATTCAACACATTTTTAAAATTCCGTTATGCCTACAATTTTAACAGTTCATATGCATATTTATTTCTTAAAATGTTCACAAGACTCTGAGTCCTACAATGCGTTATGTTAATCTGGGCAAGTTATATTTTTATCTGTAGACCTACGTGAAGCTGGCTATGATTTCTCACAGAATTTCAACATAATTTGACGTTGACCTTGATCTAAATGCATTTTCTTGAATTCTTAGAATCTCCAAAGTATCCCCAAATGAAAGGCCATCCCTAACTTAGTTAGAAATGACACCTTAAGTGTTTTCCTACTTTGTGTGGTTCCAAAATGATACGTGTTTGAACATTAGACACGCTGGACTGGCAGCCATTTTGAATTTGACCTCCCGCCTCAGGGGTCAAATCAGGAATACCTCCACATCTGAAAATAAACCTTATGGCATGTACTACCTGTGGTAGAAATGTCATGCTTTTTTCAAAAAGTGCACAATCGTTATGCGAAGCCGACAACACATCGTCACCATCCCGTACGTATCGGGGGACTATATAAGGACTTCCACAGCTTCCGCGCCTCGGCTCAATGGACTACCGTTGGCACTGCCGGCGGACAAGATTCCTTTGACGTGTATTGACGTGTTTAAAATTTTGGGGGAGCCATGTAGCGGTTCGCATTTCTGGGGAAATTGTATACACACGTGGGCACTCTGTGACATTCTATGACCCGCACATTCATGCCCATGTTTGGACTGGTGTAATTGTCTTGGTGTCTCATAGTGATGTCATCTACACACCCCTCTGCTGTCGGCTGAAGACACAGGGGAATTCAGTGTTCTCTCTCTTTCTGAGTTGTCTCTTGACAATAAAGGAGCATTATGCTAGAGGCTGGTTTCCTCATTACACACCTACCTCTACAACATTGTGAATTGAAATCGAACCGGTAACCACACTATTGATTACTGCTTTGGAAAGAGTAATGCATTAGATTACTAGTAGTTGCTCATATGCATGCAAAAAAAATGGCACATCCTGTTTTGTGAACTCAAAATGAAAGCCACTTGAATGCCTGGAAGGAGGAAGTCTCTGAAGCTTCGAGAAATGCAGTTTGCCAACCGTGATTCAACATTCTAAAAAGTAAACGCTTACAAAATGAAAAGGAGAACCGACTTCTGACCGAGAGGACTTGGCCCAATTCTGTGTGCCTTTTCAGGTATACACATTTAGCAGTTGGGACGACTGCATAGTCGTAGTTTTGTCTCGCAAGTAAACATTTGGTGCCATTCCTCAAATTCCTGTGGTTGGTTCGTTTTGGTTCCTTTGACAAGACAAGAACATCAAACATTTTAAAGAAAAATATTTTATTGTGGATGTCAGACAAAATTAATTGGATTTGCCAAAATACTTGAGCTTCCCGGAAGGGTCTGGAATAATCTGTTGGAAAATACAGAATGAAAGGAGATTATTATTACACAGACGCATGGCCCGTACACGGTTGATGCTATTCGAGTTTAAACAAGGCAAGCAGCAAAAACCTCAAAAAAGACAATTTTGACTCCTACAAATAATTTATTACTCGATCAACAAGGAATAGAATTTTCATTGGCCAAGCTGATCCATTCCATTATGTCTCTTTTACACAAACACACTTACTGTATCACTGCCTGGCTTCCATCCAGCAGGACAAACTGCAAGGGAGAAGAAGATTGACAGTGACACACAATTTCATTGTTCATGCTCTGTCAAACTGGAAAACACCACTAGAATGCACTTTTTAAAACAAAAGACTAGGGGTACGCGTTGGCCGAGCGGTTATGGACACCGCACCCAACGTGACCCCATTCATGTTAGTGGCGCTGCGTCTACCGCAGCGTCCGCAGTGTCGCGAGTTCGACTACGCTCGTCGACTTGTCTGCAATGTCTACCCCCGATCCCTTCAACCTCAGTTCCTGACGAATCCTATCCAATAAAGATGGAAAAACGGCGCTGACGCCGGAAAAAATAACTCTTTCAGTGCCAATCATTTGAACACTAAGGTATTTACACAGATGTTTGAAGGTTCGCCAAATGTTCTACACAAATGAGATCGGAACACAACTTTCGGGGAAAATTTGTGATTGCAGTTTTTTTGACATGTTCTAAACTTGTCTTTGGACCGTCTTTGGCTGTTAAGTATGGGTTCTCCGGTGAAGAACGTCTATTGAAGTCTGTGGCGCTGAAAGAGTTAAAAAAAGGTTGAACACCTCAGCAGTTGACCTTCTGGAGTGAAACTTAAAAACCGACCCAAGGGTCTTAAAATTCAGTGGCAATTGTGTAAAGATGGCTCGCCCAGAAAAGATTAAATATTAATGAGACATACATTCTTTTATTCAACACTCTAGTAATCCCAGACAAGAAACTAGAAGTATACAGGGGTCCGCGTTGGCCAAGTGGTTATGGACACCGCACCTAACGCGACCCCATTCATGTTAGACTGCTAAAGGGATGTCCCCGCAACGCGATAGAAGCATCTTTTTTTGTTGTTGCTCAACGTGATCGTTAAAAAATCTTTTGTCGTTCGGCTGTGCAGGTCAAACGACATCACGGCAATGCTTGCTGTGATGTCATATTACATTCTCCCGGTCAGTGGAGGTGACTGTCATGAAAGATCTGCAGGAAAGCAGCTTGCTCTGGAATTTTTGTAAAACCGGCGTGAATGACCTGATTAGTCAAGTGTCGATCGCCGTTAAACGACAAGAAGAAGAAGAAGATGCAGAGCAGCCTGGGCCCTCGGCAACGCAAAACCATTCCATCTCCGAGGCTTTGAGTTTTGAGGATATACAGT
>OMKY01140901.1:0-15316 GCA_900302395.1 Bregmaceros cantori
AATTATATATATATATATATATATATATAAATTGTGCTGGCTCTGTGGCGCAGTCTGTAAGACACCGCACCCAGCACATGCATGGTGCCTGTGACTTAGTTCACAGGCAGCGTCACAAGTTCAGTTCTCCTCGCTGATCTTTTTGCAATGCCTTTCCCAATGTCCCTTGTCCCACTTTCGAACTAGCCCCGTCAATAAAAATGGCGCTTATTCCAGGCATTAATTCGACCATTAAATAACTTACAATAACCAATTGTGACATCCCTAATGTGTAAATAATAGAAACTAATCTAACTCTTTGCCATGAATCAAAGAAAATATGAAAATATTTTACAAGCCAACTTAGTTAGATGTCCGTTGTGGAGAATAAAAGAAAAACATCAAGTCAAGCTGGAAACACAGCGTCACATCGGACAAGAAAAATAAATTATGGCAGGAAGGTAGAAAAAAAAAATTGATTACATGCCGTTTCCAAAAGGGAATGATCATTGTTTAGGATGATTGGTTTCACAGATCGACTGTCTTGAATCTTAAAACACACAAAGAATAAAAATGAAATGAAAAAAATAAAACTTTCTGATGGGGATTCAAGTGTTCCCTGGGAGTTCAGTTTATGCAAAATCATAACTACTTATTGCTAGCTAGATCCTAGCAGTCACTACACACAACATGAATCTTCCATTACAAGAGCGCTGACACCTTCAGGCAGTCATCCACTTTTCAAATTATCTTCCACACAGGCATTAGATTTAACTCACGTTGCAAATAAAAAGCTGAAAAGGTTTAATATTTTTTACATGCATTGTACATGTATTAATTCCCAGGTTGCAGAGCAGGTTTATATTAGCCTGGCAAGCCAAACCGAACAAATCGTCCAAGCATCAGTTGAACATGCATTGTTAAACAAATTTTAAAAGTTATCCAATCACAGAACAGTAGACGCGACAGAGTAGGAAGCATTTTGTCTCGCAGAGAGCCCGCCTCAACGTGGCTCTGGTTGGTCGGCAGAAACTGAGCCGAGGATATTTGATTGGCTCCAGACCCAAACACACGTTTGAGCGATTCGTTTGGTCTGGCTTGCCAGGCTAGGTTTACATCATTTCACTTCATAATTCATGTTACATCAAAATAAACCTAATCAATCTATATACATACAGGCTGCAATGTTAACATCGTTTAGCCTGGAAATCTACTCAGAACTCCCCCTGTGATCTACCATCTAATGAGCACCTCTTGTCTAGAACATACTAATCATATAGGTATGAAGTAGGACTGGAAAACCTCTTTGATGCGAAGTTCAAGATCAGAAGTTGATGGGGAGTTAATCGTACAAAGCAGGCAGAATAAACAAGTCTTTGAAGCTAGAAATTCACTCCCTTCTTCTCTTCAATATTGAGACCATGCAGTTTATACAAGGAGAGCCGTTTGAAAGCAGACAGCGTCTACTGCCTCACCATTCAAGAATTTAGTAGGAAAGGTGTTTCTGACTAGCCTATCATTTGGAGACAGAGGCGAGAGAGCGGACGCCAAAAGAAGAAGATCAAAACATTGCCGGTGCAGGCCTGAACTTGAGACTTTGTGCACACCACTGATGTTTTTGTTCCATCTCGCAGTGACTGCAATATGACCAGTATAACCGGTACGACATATCGCACAAACAAGAGTACCAGGACGCCGCGCTCGCACACACACACACACACACAGGGGCGTGGGGGTTGCGGGGGGTCTGGACGGCGGAGTTAACAGAGCGCTGTCTCCAGCCGTGTTTGCGTGGGCTGTAAAAGAGGCGGCCACGGCGACAGACGTTTGTGCGGTGTTAATTTGGTGCACTATAGTAGCGGCAGGGCGGGGCCGCTGCTGTCACCGCCCGTGAGAACCGGTCCGTTGAGCGCGTTGATAAACACGGTCGATATCGGCCATGAGGTGGGGTACTTATGCAACAACAAAAATTCCGATCATGACACTGCGTGCAGAGATCACTTTCGATTGTTCAGCTGAAGGCAATGCAAATTTTCAAATGGACGTTATATATGGTATGGAACAGTAGGGAAAGGTGGGCGTGTTATGTGCAGACTTAGAACTGCAGAAGTTCAACCTGAAACCACCCAGGATTAAAAAAACTTGAATTGAAAAGATTAATAAAATATTTCAATAATCTAAAAGTAATCAATTGGGATTTGTTTTGGATTACTTTAGACGTGTGTTTCAAATCCAATACTGTCACCAAATAACTTCACAAGTTCCAAATGTTTAGATGGTTTCATTCTATATTATGAAGTGATCAGCTGCCGTTTGTAGCAAATTATTAATTAGAAATTATATGAGTTCCAAGTAAAAAAGTAAAACCAAAAGTAACCACTATCCAACTTTGAATATGGCAGGTGAGGGACGATTTAGAAAATGTCAGGCACGCTAATCGTGGCTTCAAAATATTGCAATGTGCCCTCCCCCCCACCAACAACCTTGACCGTGCAACAGGATTGGAGCATTTATAATTCATTTTTTTAGATTGTGACAATTTCAACAATTAGCAGCAGGGGAATGGAAACATTAGAAATCCCTACATTGTTCTGTTAGGAGATAAGAGCCAAGTCAGACCATGACTGCATGTTGAGACAATGAAAAAAAAAATAATAACTGGGAAAAAACAATGGTGCCATTGGCATCACACCAGGGACATGCGGCTAACGTTTCAGGCAAAACTCCCCGTAATAAAATGTACCCTGCTAAAGTCTTACTGAGTATTGTCTTGTAAAGAGAGACATTGCAACACCTCCAGTGGTTTGACAAGGCTTTGACAGCAGAGCGTGGCCTGTGTAGGCTGGGAAAGGGAGTCACAGACAAGGAGAAACCGACTCTTCGGTGTCGGTTTAGGTCCCTGCACGGCAAAAAATAAAATAAAAACACAAGCTGTGTGGTACATCCTGTATGTGTACACTGTATCCCAAGGGGAACTCCTTCCTCTGCAAAGATATTCAAGTTCTACACAAACATTAAATTCCTGTACTGTAAAAAGCGCATCAGTTGCTTTTCTAGACCACTATGTTGAACTCTTTTTTTCCAGTCATTTCTTTCAGCGCAAGCACCATTTTCAGGCTCAGAAGAGGCTGTACTTCCTGCGGCAGCTTCAAGAAATTTAGCCTGCCGAGGGGGCTCCTGATAACCCTCTACACGGCCAGTATCCAGTCTGTCCTCTGCTCCACCATCACAGTCAGTTTCGGGTCTGCCCCAACATTCAACAGAATACAAGTGCAGATGGTGGTCAGAACGTCGGAGAAAATCATTTGCCCCGCCTCTGGAAAAGGATGACCCCAATCTGGTGCACAGTCGGCTACAAGTGCGGCCGGTGAAATGCGATGCTAAAGAAAGCAACATCTCAGGCCAGGAAGACCTCTAGTCCATTAGAGCATACATCCTTATGAAACCCAAGTACTTAATGCTAAGCAGATGCAACAGCATAGCCTAGCCAAGCAAAATCGTCCACTCACTCTTCTAGCAATTTAGAAATGGACGGTGCAGCGAACTGATGAGGACAGAGAGGGCAGACTCATGCTGCGAGGTGGAAGTTCATCATTTTATACCAAAAAGGGCGACAAGATGATTAAAAAGATTCAGTTCCTGCTGAAACTGCAGTTATACCTTGAATGGAAAAGATCCACACAGGTCCAATAATGTGGATCGAATTTTCTAAACATTTTTTCCTCCAGTCGGTTTGCTTCTCTGTATCGATTTCCATAGTTAACCTTAGGTGCTGATAGAGCTCAACGAGTCCTCATAGCAAGAGATGCAAAATGATGCACTCGATGCCTTTTGATTTGATTTTTGATAAAGTTTAGTGGAAAAACTCATCCCATGCACCCATGAGCATGATCACAGCCAAAAAGACGCTCAAATGAAATGGAGTCTATAAAATTAAATACTATTCTGTGTCCGTCTGATCCAACTCGATGCAAATGATGCTTCTTGCAAACAAAAACAAAAAAAAAACATTTCATTAAAGTTACTCCACAAAAACGCCATCTTAA
This sequence comes from Bregmaceros cantori, assembly GCA_900302395.1. Taxonomy (NCBI): domain Eukaryota; kingdom Metazoa; phylum Chordata; class Actinopteri; order Gadiformes; family Bregmacerotidae; genus Bregmaceros; species Bregmaceros cantori. The sequence continues at coordinate 4,026 of OMKY01140901.1, forward strand.
GCCTTTTGATACATCTGATGTGTTCCAGTAAATGTTTTTTGTTGCATCAGATTACTCAATGGAAATACTAAAATGCCATATACCTGCAGCCCTGGGTCTGAAAAACATGACCCTTCCAATTACTTGTACACTAACCTCATAAAACGAGGTGCATCGCAGGATGGACGCACTGCGGATTCAATAATGTGAAGCTGGCCAACGTTGGAAATATTCCACTAATGGTAACAAAGTTATCATTACCTCCGAAAAGCTGAGAGACACACACGCACACTTGTTATCTAGCGCTCTAGGAATTTATGGCAAAATGATCTTTGGCAAATGTTTGAATGAGCCCCAGTGAAAGCTGGAGAAACGCAATAACTATTCCCAAATAACTAACTTAACCCTTTCAGCGCCGCAAGCTTACATATGTCCTACAAGAAGCACGCAGAGGGCTGAGAATCGATCCAAATTTCCTGAATCAATTTGATTTTGATTCACAAGGTCGTGATCTGTCGATCCATTTACATATTCCCGAATTGTCATTTCAGAATAAATACTGTTCCACAGACAAAAACAGCCCCATGAGTATTTGTAATTGTATCTGTATGTGTAAGAGCGCCACACAGAGAGAAGAGTCAAGAATCTGAATGATGTATTTTTAGAAAGAAAAATCCAAGTTTAAATTCAAGTCAACACCACTTCCCGAATCACACACTTTGGAAATCGAGTCATCATCCGACGGTGAATCGATTTACAATAATTTACACCCGACCAGCCCGACAAGAGGGCGATATCCACATTTTCATATGACGATATTGTGAATTGAAAACACAATATCCGTATTATAATAATATTGTCTTACAAGGACATTTGTGGTCTATGCTATACAAGAAATGTTTGTCTAAAAGGTAGACATGCTCTTTACATCATACATTGGTGCTTGCAGATATAATTTGTGGACAATATTATTTGGTGGACCTTTAAACATCAGTAGTAGAAAATAAATTTTGTTAAAAATGCTTTGCGAGCCAAGAGTCAAGTTGTTGGTAAGGGCACAACAACATGGTAGCAATGTCCTAAACATATGAGCTATAATGACACATTATGCTTACTAATTGCTATGGATACAGAGCCAAGAGGGAAAAAAAGTTTAAAAAGGCTGGATTGAGCCTGGTTTCACCAACGTGTGATCGAAACTTTCCCTGAGCAAACAAGTCGACACAGAAACCAGGCGACCACGGACACCCTGAGTTTTAGGAACATTTTAACAGACGACCGAAGGACCTAATTTGTAACGCATTAACCCGGAGGGCAATAAAAAAAAAAAAAAAAAAGGTTAATTACCAACGAACAACTACTTGCGTTATTAGCGGAAGCCTCCAACAGCTGCATCATATTTCGCATCTCTCGCACAGCGTCACATGACAAGTCACCCTCACCCCAACAACCCGCACCAACCCCGCATCCCGCTGGGCGGACACAGGAGTCGCAAATTAGTCTCCCCTGCGATTGGGGCTGCAGTCTGCTCCGGGCACGCATCAGCCGTCACCCAGCGGCCTTATCCCCCCCCCACGCCCCCTAGTCCAGGGTCGCATTCCATTCTCTTGCTCTTTATCACACCGAGAGAGACACAGAGCCAGGCCAAAGGAATTCCAGTAATTTCTCTTGTGTACCCCACCACCCTCCCTACGCCCTCCACCTCTCCCGGCCAGTGGAAAATGGCTCTGGGGTTGAGCACAGCATCCGTTATAAGCACTTTTTGATTACGAGTCATTGTCAAAGTCATGACTCACCGCTCTGTGTGTGTGTGTGTGTGTGTGACTCAAAGCGACTTTGATCAATGGCCACAACGTCACAATTCCAAGCAAAACGGGAATTAGTCAGGGGCTGGCCAGACCCATAGTCTTGTTGCTGTGGCTTAGATCACAGGCCATACAGCGTTGTGAGATCATTGAGTACTGTACTTTTAGAAGTACTTTTTACTGAGAGTACTTTCAAATGCATTTTTTCTAGGGTCAAGGCCCCAATACAATAAAGAGAAAGGTCAAAGCCCAATGTGTTCTAATTTAGCTTGTAACGGTAGGCCCTTTCATGCTATTACTATGAAATGGAGATAGCGAAACAAAACATTTGTAATATTAATATTGTAAACTTTTAATAATGTTTCATAATCATAATTAATGCTTAATAATCGTTACAATTTTAAAGGAAAAAATGAAACGATTAATCAATTAATCGGCAGTAGAAATGTCTGATTAATCGAAAATAATTGTTACTTGCAGCCCTTATTTCATTCATTCATTCATTCACTCAGAGCCAGCGTGTACCATCTACAGCAGCTACAGGTCAAGGTAGCTAACCACCCTAGGCTGAGGAAATGGAGCGAAGGTAAACCTTCCTTTCAAAGGGTCAAGATGAAGTCAACGATAGGACGCAGAATCAGAACAAGTGAATGAGCCGGGAGCTGTACACATGCCATGTAAAAACAAGCCGGGTTTAGTAGCAACAACAACGGCCATTTCAGTAAGGTGTATAACATTACTGCATAAACACACAAGTACTTGCTCCAAACGTGGTATATATTGGGTGTAGTTGTGTACCCAACGCCCTTGCCTGCATACCTAAACCAGAGATAATTGTGCAAACATGAAAACGACACACCCCGAGAGAACTCAGATTAGCGTTCTTTTTCTTCTTAAGTTGTTTTTTCGGCCGCATTTTCCATTTTATTGACAGGGTTATTTATGAAAGTGGGGCGAGAAAGATTTGGGGAGAGGGGGGGGATATTGCAGAAAGGTCGGAGAGTTGAGGAAAACTTACGACGCTGCCCGTGAACTATGTCACAGGCACCCTACGTGTGCCGGGTGCCTTAACGACTGCGGCACAAAGCAAGCATCAACTAAAAACTAACCCAGTCGGACCCTTTTCAGCTTTGTGCCGGATTAGATGGGAAGGTACGAAATAGGGGAAGGAGACATGCAATAACGCCATCGGCGAGGGGAAGCGAACTCAGGCATTATAATGTGGGTTTATGAGGGAGCATACCCATACCAACGAGACTGGAGTTTGCTCTGCCACAAAAAAACAAAAAACAAAAAACAAAAAAAAACAAAAAACACGCCAAAGTCGATTCCCAGACACGCCCGCCGCGGGGCTCCTCGACCCGTGACGGAAAACAAACCTCCCGGTCGGTGGTGGGCGCGCTGCAGTTTTTGGTCAGGGTTTGACAAAGCCATCAAGGGTGTCTCGCTTTAATAGGACTGCAAGTCACTGAAAGCGAACCACTTTTACACTTACAAGGCTGTTTGTGGCCGTTCAGGAGTTTCACAAGAAACTGTCAGGAAATGTAGTTAAGACGGGCAGCACAGAGGAATCTGGAATGGGTTGGGAAACTTTGGATCGAACCCGAGTTGTAAGTAGGGCTGCAAGCCTGCAACTAACAATTATTTTGATAAATCGATTAATCGGCCATTTTTACTGACGATGAATAGGTTTGTCATTAATGTTAAACACTGGCTGTGTCCGAATTTGCTCCCTATCCCCGCGCACGCCATTTTGTAGCGGTGTCCGAATTCTCCATGTACTGAACGAAGTCATATAACCCATAATGCATTGCGACACGTTTCAAAAATGCCCTAAACTTTAAAAAAAATGGCACGGGAGTAAATAGTGACCGACTGTGACAAATAGTTATAAAGATAAGTACTTCTGACTTTTTCTGTTGAATTTCCTAATTTTTTAATAATTATATTTTATAATAATTTTGACGGCGCCAACTCTAGTGACCGAAATCTCGGCCGTTACCGTTGAGTGCACTAAAACTGGTAACATTTCAAGAGCCTACTCTTCCGTGCCAACTCCAATTCAACATATTGGGTTTTCGCTAATTATTGTATTGTTTGTGTTGCTCTGGGGCTTAACAGGATTCCAAGAAAATGGGCGAATTATTTGATCATCATTATTTTATGTCTTGATTAAAACATTTACTTTTTTAAAAACATCTTTTTAAAACCAACTTATTATGGGTTTTCATGGACCTACTAAGGACAGAAGGAAGAGATTTGTTGGGATTTTTGATATCTTACTGTACCAACTACCATTTTAACTACATATGTCCAGTTTGAAAAAAAAGAAAATCGCAGCTTTCAGACATCAAAAAAAGCACTAATACCATTTCATCAAGTTAGACTTACGCCAGTAGTTACTACAGTCACTAGTACAATTCCAGATAAGAGGAGCCCACATTCCAGCCACTCGTCTTAACTATACTTGTGTAGCCCACTGTTTGTATAGCTGCATCTTCAAGCACTCGGTGAACAAGTCGTACAAATCCGGTGCTCCGTGGAAACACTTTTCCAAGCGGATTCCGAATAGTTTCCAATAAGCGTAGGAGAGAGACCGTACGAGCCCAGCAGTCGAGCCTGAGTAGCTGCTTCACACTCAAGTGTACACAGACACAATTTCCTACAGCGACCACAGCTGCATACCAAGACTCGCTTGAAAAGAGCCCTCAACACAGCATGGGCTGGACCCTCGTAGCAGCGAGGCTGACGTACGACATGTGAATTCAGGCTTTTTTTTTTTTAAACATATGCCATCTGACCTATGTTCAACCCAACTCCTGGCTCGACCATTCCTGGTTTGGAAACAGTTTTGACGCTGCTTTCATCTTTCAGACGACTGGGTTTTAATTCTACGTTTCGATGGTTCAGACAGAACCGTAAAGCTCCAGCCGGACGCTGGGGATAACCCGGGCACGTGCGGGACAAGTTGGTAAGAGTTGTAAGAGTCTCGGGCGGGAACGTTGACAAGTGAAAAGATCAGAAAATTGAAGACCTGTCTGCCGGTCAGTCGGTTCTAGTGCCATTTGTGAGACCAGGAGGCATAATAATCTACAAGTATGCTGCCAGTGGCTCAAAATCATTAGAAAGTAATGGGGGTGTCGTTGGTGGAGTGGTTAAAGACACGGCACCTAATGTGGCCCCATTCATAGTAATGGTGCTGTGGATTTGATTACAGCGTCGGCAGGAGAGTTCTCCTTCGCTTGTTTGACTTTTCTGCAATATATACTCCTGATCTCGTCAAACCAGTTTATGACTAAACCTATCCAATGAAAAATAACTTAAAATCTTTTTTTGAATTTAAAAATAAGAAAAGAGAAAGTAGGAATACTCTTCATCTTTCATACACCGTTCGTGCTTAAGCTCTTCAAACTAATGATTGGCTACACGATTGAGCTAGCGTGGCGAGCCAGAACCAACGCACCCCACATTGCATTGGGTCTGGGAATCAGGCAGGCAAATTTCGTATATGGGCGGACCAATTAAATTATTCGAATGGAAGCGTGGACGGAGTTTGGTTGTCACGCCTCCATGTCGCTTGTCCCACCTACTGCGCTGTGATTGGATAACGCGTTTTTCAACCCTGGCGTCACCAGAACCAATGCAACATCTAGCGATGTGCGGACGATTCATTGATTCTGGCTCGCCAGGACACATGTCCAGTGTCGTCACCCTAGTCCGTGCATCCTGGCAGACACCGCATCACAGCACGACACTTCATTCCCCAGCTCGGCAACAGTTGTGGTTTTGTAGAGAAGTTATTGAGATGCTTTGTAAGGAACTTGAGGTTTTGTGGTGTAGCCATCCTGGTTGCGACATGCCTCCTCCTTTCCTAGGTCTGCATGAAGCAACAATTTCAAGCACGCTGCAGTGCCAAAACGATATATCACACTAGAAAGTCTTTATTTTAAATATACGCAAGAACAGGTATGTATGCGTTTGATAAAAATAAATTACATTTTTGCGCACGGCATCTCTATTTGATTATAGATTTTTTTAAAAATGTGATTCAATCGTGGATTCAATCGTAGATTCTAAAAAAATATATAAAAATATAATATATATCATAGATTCTAAAAAATATTTTAAAAAAAGGTTTGAATATGAACCTCAATTACTCATTAAATGATTACGTTTCTCTTCAGTGCCAACCATTTTTTGAACACTTAACAATTTGCAAAGACTACTCAAGGTCTGACAAATATTCTCCACGAATATCTGATCACTGTGTGCCGCATTAGCTCAGTCCATTAAGGCAGTCCACTATAAAAGCTTTGCCGCATGCCCTCCCCAACTCCCCTTTCCAACTAATCCTGAATAAAGCCGAAAATAATGTGTTAAAAATATATACACAAGGGCTGCGACTAACGATTATTTTAATAGTCGATTAGTTGCCGATTAAACGATTAATCGGTTGGATAAAGTACTCAAATTCTTACAGCGAGCAACAATTACAAGAACTGAATCTTGTAGACTTGAAATAGTCAAATTTGGTTATTCTTCACCTACATATATACACACAAAGATTAAGTTACTTCCTCTGACACCAACTCATTACATGTCATTTATACCGTGGATTTCTTCATATTCATGTTTTTTTAAATCAAATATTCCCATTTAATGTTTCATATTTTCAGAAATGAGTTGAAATGAAATTGTGTCGATAAAAACTACCATCCCTGAGGAGCGGTGGGCAGCTGCGGCGCAGCGCCCGGGGGCCAACTCCAGATTCTGAGCCAGTGCCTTGGCCAGGGGCACTGACTGGAGCAGTGGGGTGGGGGAAACCGGAGTGCCTGGAGGAACCGCACGCAGACACGGGGAGAACATGTAAACTCCACATAGAAAGGACTTGTCCGGGTTGGGATTCGAACCCAGGATCTTCTAGCTGTGAGGCAGCAATGCTAACCACTGTGCTGATTCATTCAAATTCTATTCATTCAAGAGCGCTTCCCTGAAGGACACAGAATGTGGTCGCCAACAACAGCAGTGCGCCCCCTCTAGGACAAGACAAGACCCCATTCTTTTCCCTCCCAACATGTAGCAGTCACTGCTCCACATCCAGCTCCAGGCGGGTTTATTTTTATCACCTCTGATGTTGCTCTCAAAAACCTGTTGCGAGGGAAGCGAGAGATGGGGAGTTTCTCCTTTTCCTACCAACGGTCAAGGCCGGAAAACACCCACACATTTCCTCCTGGATAAAAGTTATGCCAGCATCGGCAGGCGTTGGCCTTGTGTGTGGACTGACATTAGTACCATTACACGGAAAGCATTTTAACCACTGCAGGAATTTCAGAGGAACGTTAAATAAATCATTAATACTAGTGTCCGTGCTGGCGCTGTGGCGCAGTTGGCAAGACACCCGCATCCAGCACATGGTGCCTGGGCTTTAGTTTACAGAGAGGGGGAGTGTTGAGAGTTCTCCTCCCGTTCTTTCTGCAAAGTATTCCTCCGATCTCTCTGGCCCCACTTTTACAGCAAACCCTGGCAATAAAATGGAAAATTGAGGATACGCCGAAATAACTTAAAATAATATTGTCTGTCCATTATAGATCATCCAATATGACTTTTTGCCATATCGGTTTATAATTATGAATTATTTCCCCTAAATAATTACATTATGAATTATTCACACCAATTCTATCATCAATAATGCTATTGAAAAAAATGTTCCTATTAAATTGCAACAAAGATTAACTCTTAAACCCAAGAGGGAAGTCATTCACAATTGTACACAATTTGAATCTTTTTTTCGCCACAAATGAAATAATTCCATACAAGACAAACATACTAGTGAACTGCTGGTATGTCCATGAGAACACTAGCCGATGGTAAAGAATCTCCACCAGGCTCTTCAAACTGCTTGTGGATCAGCTCTTGTCAAATGATCAAAGACCATGGACGTCTTGTGAGGCACCAGGTACGGGAGACGGTAAGTGCTACTGTCCCATAAAGCATCGGTCCTCAAACCCGCTGGGGAGCGGGAAGCGGAACATTTGTAATAAATAACTAAATCAACAGTTTGAAATACGGCACAGCTTGAAGCAGTCAAACCAAAATGTTCCAAAACTGTGGACGACAGCCAAGTTCAAGCATAGAAATCTTCACAAGGGAAACTATTCTGTCCAAATCCCATCTGAGATCAAGGGGAAAATGATCAAACAGACCAGCGAGCATGAGGGAACGAGGCGGATCCTTACCCACAAAGCCCAACACAACTGTCTGGTGTTTGGGAATCACCATCATTTTATGACCAGATCGTGAATAAAAACATAAAAATTTATTTTAACACTGGTCAGCATCCTGGTACAATAACTATAATAGACAGTGGCCAGCGTCCCAGTACAGTAAGTATAATAGCAACACAAGATCTGGAGTAAACACACACACAACAGAAGTATTAATAATGTGATAAGATTATACAACCGTATGACATACTCATACACTACCAGGATAAACATAATATACTCACATGGATAGACATAACTCTTTGGCCAGAATATGATGTCAATGTTCTACCCACTCAAACTACGTCATGACCTATGGAGCTCCCGACAGTTCAATAGCGACACTGGGTATCGAGTAGTTTCGTCACAGAAGTCGAGTTTTGGGGTTAGGTTCGGTAGAAGGGTTTAGGGTCAACTCGTAATCTCACGGTGACGAAACAACTTTGTGACGTCATGACTCTGAACAGACACTGCTGTTGGAAAGAAACCGTTCCTGAACCTCGAGGTCTTTATGAGCAGAGCTCTGAAACGCCTGCCAGAGGGTAGGGGTGAGAAAAGGTGCTGTGCTGGAGCCGTACGATGAGGTCACTATTGGGACGCTTAGGAGAGAGGAGCGGGGTAGTGGGGCGGGGAGGAACAATGACTCCTTCAACAAGGGGTAAACTAGGAAGGGCAGCTGTTGAAAGAGGGATGTGGAAGCGGCGGCCACAAAGAGAGGAAGTCACGGTGGGAGTGTCCCGGACACAAGGCTCGACAGGCAGGGTTCAGGTGTGCAGAGTGGATCGCTACGGACACCGATGAACCCTTTCCTCACTTCTTACAATTAAAAACATTCGTAACACGCATTAGTATAGGCCTCCGATTAACCATTATTTGATCAGTAATGGTTAATAGTTAGTTTTCAAAAGAAAAATGTAAAAACTCAAAGTTCTGAAAGTTGAAACATTATCGATATTGCAATTTTTTTTTATTTTCACCAAAGTTTAACCAGCATTCTAGAATCGTTATCGTATTGTGCTGTGGGGCTTAACAGTGTTCAGTACAAGAATGGGTGGGAGCATGACGCTGGGTATGGCGACTGGTATTGGGAACAACATATTAAAAACATGTTTGAGCGGACAGACAATTAAGATTGCTAACCATTTATTAAATTGGTTCCGGTTCTTTCTACATAGTATATACACACACACACACACGATTGGAAACTATAACGTAGACACTAGACAGCCACAATGGTGATCCATCAGTATGGTGCATTGTTGCATATAAAAATAGCGTACAGATAAACCTGTACTTAAAGGATTACTAAACACCAGAAATTCTTTACAGCATCAAAGCAACAATGAGCGTTTTCAGTGTGTCCTATCAATTTCTCACGCAATGAATCACTACTCTGACAGATGTCAATCAGCTTTACCCATTCATTACGCCGTGCAAAAACCACCACAGTAGCACACACAGTCACTAGATGAAGCTAAAAACGTTAAGAAAATCTTGATCTACATACATAAATGGCTAATTATTTAGATTTTTTTTTGCCACAAGAACAATTTTCTCATTTCATTGACGTCTGTGTGAAATGGGGACGAGAGAGCGGGGACGAGCGGAAGTGCAGTATGCGACCGTGAGGGGGAAGCGATTTCACAGCGCTGGCTGCGCTGTGTTCTAAGCCACAAGACGCTGTATGGGGGTGCCTTGGAGACAAAGTCTAACCTGCTGTGCCACGGGGCCAGTCCCATATCCATTTAATCTTTTTAATATTGAAAAATTGATACCAATAAGAATTATTAAAGTGTGGCGATTATCGATAAATGCGTTGTAGCAGAATATTTTTATAAACAATTAACTGACTATTCGTTGCATCACTAGTTTCCAGATTTACCATTTAAGGAAACGCCATCGCTCGTTTTGACACCACACACAAGGTCGTTCACTGCAGGAGTCTTCTGGGAATAGTCCAATTAGGACATCGACGGGGCGTCTACGACTACGACTGCTCCGAAACGCTCTCCCACACAGCCCGACAGCTTTGATGAGGGCCATCTGCTGGACCAGAATTTAGCCCCGGTCCGCACGGACAACTGTGTGCATTCCATCCTGGCCATATTTGTTTACTCGAGCCATTTATTGCTTTCTGTAAACAAAATGAGAAGTTTGTTTTTTGTGCACTTCAGGGTGCGTTGGCCGTTGACCCAAAAGGCATTTTCATCCCTAAACAAGAGCGCGGCAGCTGGCCAACACCGTTCAGACGTTACCAATACAGTCTGATTGTTTTTGGGTTTCACGCCTCTCTACAGATGCCTCGCATTGTAGGTTTTAGTCATGCCATAGCTATGTGCAAGATCAAATATTTAGCAGTGAACTGCTCATCTAGGAATTCCGCCATGTCATAATGTCGTCACAGGGTTTGGTTGAAGGAATTAAAGGCATTTTGCAACGCCTCAGGGGGGCCAATGTGAGCTTCAAATGAAGCGCATCAATGACTCCGACGTGTCAGAAAGCGCTAGAATATAATTTCAAATTAGTCAAGGATTAAAAACTGACAAGATATATTATACCTAATGATTATTGAATCGGCGCCTCTGGAGAAGGAAAGATAGTGAAAAATAAAATACTTCAATAGATAGCATGCACACATGTGCCCATTTCCATCATGCTGTGTAGCATTTTGCTTGTTGCTCGTTACAAACCAGAAAGCACCGTTGTTGCATAGAATTGAACTTCTAATGCGAAATATGACTTTAAAACAACATGAGAAAAAAAAACCGTTGTGTCAAGTTGTACAAATAGGCCGAGGTTACTGAACAGAGGGGGCAGGCTGAACCGAGGAGACCGACAGCCGAGTCGATGAAACACGTGTTTCACTTTTTCTGGGAGAAAACGAATAGAATTTTGAAAAATACTTGAGAATTTCAAAGAAGTGTGTAAAGTTCTAAAAATTTTGCAAACAAACAAATTTGCAGCCAACATAAAACAAACATCAAAAAACTGACACTTCCCACGTCAAATGTACTGTGAGCTGGAATGCTGCACAACAACCCAGCAGATCACTTCCTGTAGGATGGGTGGCAGACACTGCACAGCTTTCAACATCCATTTCGGCCCGTTGGCAGGACGGAGGACCGGCCAACATGTGCTTCTGGTTTGCGCCGAATGCTTTGCTGCACACAACTATGTGCTCGCTCAGCCGCGTCGGAGCGGGAGGCGAGAGAGGAGGAGAAGTAGGGTGGGGAGGTAGGGAGGG
>OMKY01140903.1:1250-12121 GCA_900302395.1 Bregmaceros cantori
ATTTTTAAATAAAAAAAAAAAAAATATATATATATATATATATATATTTCACTCCTATTCAAGTAAGACATCTGGGTAGTTTTGCCTTGTCTGACAAGCCACAAGGTGTGGAGTGTACAACCGCCCCCTCTCTGAACATGGACATAGGCCAAAAACCTTCATTACTCCACCTGAATTCTACATTGACACACACGGGGCACTAGCATGTAGCGTGTAAAGTGTTAGCGCGTGCAGGGTGTGTGTAGCCCGAGGCTGGCGCTCTCCCTGAACGCCAAAGTCAACTCAAATTGGGTTATCAGAGACCGGCGGCACAGGAGTCGGGCCAGCTACAAGTCCCAAATAACGGCCCTGCTCCCCCAAAAATAGACTCCTCTATCGGCAGAAACCAGGTTAGCCACCACGGAAGGAAGGCGTAAGGAGGAAAGAATGAAAAAAAAAAAAGGATGTTATTGTTATGTTGGAGCGTCTCTAGAATCAGGTTTAATAGAGACCTGGGTCTCATTGATGATCCATTGCTGCTGACAATACTGATGTTCACAGAGAATCAGGACATCTTTGTCGTTGTTTGATTTGATTTGATGATCTTTATTTTGGACTTGAATTTGCAAACGAAACAAAAACAAGACACACAATCCATTCGCATGTATGAAATAAAGAGAAAACGACAAAACATCATGATGCATGAAATACATGTTATGTTATATAAAAATACAATTTTAGTGCAATTATTATTTAACCACAAGCATTAAAAATAGTCTAAAAAGGGATAGAAAGAAGATAGCAAAGTGCTTACTCCTACCCCCTTATTTGCTTAGCAAACATTTTCATAAATCAGTCATATTAATTTGTGAGGAATATAAGCATACAGGGACACCAGTACTAAAACATTTTAAAAGTAAAGTAAGGGATTACATTCCTTTATTTTGAGCTTACTTTTAAATATGACTAATACAATGACATGAGCAATTTCACACATTCTGATGATTTTCAAGGGTTTTGGTGCTCTGTAAAACCATCATATTCAGAGCACAGTATACACTCTGGTGAGCACACACACACACACACACACACACACACTGTACATACTGTCCCTGTACATACTGTCTCTGTACATAGACTGTCTCTGTACATACTGTCCCTGTACATACTGTCTGTACATACTGTCTATGTACATACTCTCTGTGCATAGACTGTCTCTCTAAATAGACCATCTCTCTACATAGACTGTCTCTGTACATAGACTGTCTCTATATCTTGATTCTATCTGTACATAGACTGACCTGCTCTTAAAGGCACTATATAACACTAAGAACTATTTCACATGCCCTTCTGCCACCTTTGCCTATGTACTTTGCACAAGTTACTGAGGAAAAAAATGAGTCTGTTGACTCAACTTAAATCATATGAATCTTCATTTCCTCAACTATGAATCCACAGCATGACATGTATAGCATGTGGACCATGGCAGTGTGGAGTCAGGCACAATCATAGATTCTCCATCATTAAAATGTGGTGGCCGAGTGGGTAGAGAGCGCGTCGCCCAGAGAGCGCGTCCCCCAGACCATAGGTCGAGCAGTGCCGCTGGTTCAAATCCCCTGTCTGGCTTTTCTGCAATGCCTCCCCCGACTGTTCAGCCCAGTTTCCGATTTAATCCTGTCACTATCTCTCTCAGTTGAGGATGAGGAACGGATTGAGGATTTTGGAGGTGCTGTTCAAATGTGTTCTCACACTCTCTTGTCATAGAAATAGTTTGTCATGCATCACGTGACGTCCAATTCCACATCTCTCCATAAGAGGTGCTGGTGCAGATCTGCTTATTTGATTCAATGCTGTAATCTCCACTCTTTTCCTGCAGAGCTTAAAATAATGATTAGGTAATGGATGGCTCTTCTTTGGTTTGAGGCCGAATGCTTGATGATGCTGCTTAGAATCCCTGCTCCATTCAACCGCTTCCTTCGCCCTCTCCCCTGAAGCCAAAATCAATGATTGTATCATTCAATCAGCCCTTAGGACGAATATGTCTTACAATGCTCTCAGAAGCATCAAAGGGGATACACACGCACACGCACACACATATATACACGCACACTTTTCCTCTTAACAATGGCTTGTGTTTAATGGGGTCACTATGGTGGGTGGGTGGGTTGTGGAGGGGGGTTATCTTACATTTGGGTGAGCGGGTGAATGTGTGATTTAAAAGAAGTGTTTTGGCCCTGTGGTGGTCTTCCGGCCCCTCCGGGAGGAGCCCACTTGCTCAAATCATCAGCGTTCAGGAAGTAGGTCAGCAAGCCATGCTTTTTACCGCAACAGAACAGAAGCCGACTGTTCTTACTGAGGTGTGTTTGTGGTCCGGGAACAGTCAATGTTATGAATTATAGTGTTGGTCCCCAACTTCTGGACTACAGGCTAGTTCCGTCCTGCAGTGGCTGTGTCCAAAATCGCTCCCTATCCCCTATTCCCTACCCCCCATATGGTGCACTCATTAGAGTTGGCACTGTCAAAATGATTATAAAATATAATTATAAAAAATATAATTATAAAATTCAACAATCATCATCAGAGTCAAAAGTACTTACATAAATAACTATTTGCCGCAGTCGGTCACTATTTACTCCCGCCGTGCCATTTTTTAAAGTTTAGGTCATTTTTAAAACGTCTCGCAATGCATTATGGGTTATAGTGCTCCATCTAGGGTTCATCTGATGCTCACTACGCTATGCGGTGCATTGTGGGATACTTTCAGTGCACTATATAGGGTACATGCGCCCCATATGGTGCACTATATGGGGGATAGGGAGCGACTTCACACAGCCATTGTTAAGTCAAGTGCACGGTGCCGTAGTGGTTAGCATTGCTGCCTCACAGCTAGAAGGTCCTGGGTTCTATTTCCAACCCGGACAGGTCCTCTCTGTGTGGCGTTTACATGTTCTCCCCCTGTCTGCATGGGTTTACTGCAGGCACTCCGGTTTCCCCCACCGCCAAAAACATGTTATAGTTAACCTGCTCCAGTTAGTGCCCCTGGCCAAGGCACTGGCTCACAATCTGTAGTTGGCCCACGAGCGCCGCACACATGGCTGTCCACCACTCCTCAGGGATGGGTTAAATGCGGAGGAATTTCATTGTATGAAATGAATCACACATGTATGTATGTGTGACTAAATAATGTATGTTAATCTATCATTTAATATTTATATTCCCAGTGGTCAAAGAATGAAAAATTATAACAAGTCCTTAGAAGTTGAAGTTTTCAGTTGATGTTGGAGACAAGCTGATCACAGAAAATAACTAGGCCTATGCAGTTGCACTGACTGCCAAAGGTATATCCTCCAAAACAAAACAGAAGTTTTTGAGGGGACAAATCCATCCACCCGATCAGAAGTTATGGACCTAACAAAAATTTGGCCGTCTTGAATTCATACCATATTGAAAGTGTTGGCCAAATCTGTTCATGAACGTACCCTGGGGCATTACACTGAATCTGAGACAGACCCTGCTAACGCTCTAACTAACAATGATTTAGATAATTGATTCACATGACATTTTTATAGATGATTCAATTAATCTGTTAGTATGCCCATTAAAATCAGAACAGTTATGTACCTGAATTATTACCTGCGCTGAGCAGGCTATGTTTTTAGTCGCGTTGGTTGGTTGGCTGGTTTGTCCCCAAGATAACTGAAAAAGTTGTGTATGGATCTGGATGAATTTTTGCAGAGTTGTTGGAAATGACAAACGGAAGAATTCATTAAATTCTGGTGCATTTCTGTAGCCTATAAGTAACATAATGATAGCTCGCCAGGCGCTTACCTTGGTCACGTGACCAGACTTCCGCGTCACAATGGCCGCTGGGAAACGCAGTTGCTTGTGCTGAGCATGTTCGCCTGACATCAATCACAATTGGGCAACTCTATGAGCACTTGCATTGGTAATGGCTTGCCACACATACTGCTAGCACTAAAAGTACTATTTTTTTCTACCACTACGGTGCAGGTTTGCAATCTCTGAGTGCTTCTAGTTATTGATATTTCAAACTAAAGTAACTTTTTTAAAGTAACTTTTTGCTGCACAAGCACCATTTTCTCATATTAATTGACAATGTTAGTGTGAAAGGGGATGAGAGAGAAGTCCCACGGCACTGTGTGTGCTGTGATCCAAGTCGCAGCAACAACACTATGTATGAGGTCTTGACCCCACATTTGATGATATAGTGTGTTGTGTAATTCTAGATGTAAATATTATGGATGTGTGTGTGTGTCTTCATTAATTATGCATTGCCTTCCCTTGGGACGACTGGTGTGCTGGAAAAGTCTGGCTGGTTATTGTGATGTCACAGTTGGCTAGACCGCATGTGTCATTAAAATCAGTTATTCTTTGGCAATCAGAGCAGTCGTGTCTCCTGTTGCTTTTAGGTGGACATAGCAGACACTGTGAATGGAGACTGGCATTTGGGGCAACATGTATCGGAACACGTTTGCGTGGAGTACGGACAAAACAATAAAACGAATATTTGCTGATTAGTTGTCCAGTGGGTGCTTTAGCACATGGCAGCTGTGCAGTCGGATAAGGCAAGTTACGAGTGCACAGTGGCTGAGAGCCAACAGCAACGGGGCTTATATTTCTTTTCTGTAAAATAAACTGTGACAGACAGGACATTATATGAGGCAGGTTGGAGGACACTCTTATAGCCCAGAGTTCTTCTTAATCTGTATACATTGTGTGTGCTTATCTGTATTCACATGCATAGATGCACGTGTGTGCGTGCGTCTGAGCAGCATGCAGGCACTTCTGCAGCAGGGCTTGTCCAAACATCTTGTCCGGCCTTTTCTGTAACATCACGGATTAGGAGCACCTGCCAGACAGGACAAAGAGAGCACTCCCCACCCTCCGCACCCGAAGGAAAGATAAATGGTACGACCCACCCCCATACGTCTCCTTATAGGCTGCAAAACCAAACTTCACACTCCAGATTCAAACACGCCACTCTGTCACTTTCTCCCCCACCCTCTTTCTCTATTTTTATTTCTCTCCTTCTACATCCCTCTGGAAGGTGCTTCAGAGCTCTGTCTGCCAAGACCACGAGACTAGTTTATTTTCCCCCTGGGGTGCCACATTGAGCACTCTCAAAGCATGTTACTTGTTGCGGACCAACTACTGGGCCATATTGAATCTCACACTTTTGCTGAAATTGTCTGTTCATCAAGCGACATTTCTGTCTACTGCAGGCTTTGACAAAGAAAAAATACAACAACTTGCGGGCCTAACTGTTGGGCTGAATCTCTTAACTTCACACTAGCAAGGGGCTGCTACAAAAGACTCCATTACAACGTTGAACGACTGACAATTTTTAGCTGTAAATTAAGACACCCTGTAGGGTCACTACTGGACAGCACAATTAGAACCAACTTGAATATGAATTCTCCAACGGCTCCTGATTTCCAATGGTACTTTATCTGACTAAGTTTGCTCCTCCACAGGGTCCCCCCAGGGGTGTGTTTTGTCCCCTATACTTTTTTAATTATGTATACCAACACGTGCCAGAGTGGGCTTGACAGGTCTTGATCCTGTCGTCAACCACTTTATCAAGTGGTGTGAGGACTCACATTTAAAAATTAATTCTAAAAAAAAAAATAAGGCCATGATTATTGATTTTAGAAAGAAAGCATCTCCTCATGGTGTCACACACATCAAAGACCAAGCCGTAGAACTTGTACAGTTTTACAAGTATCGTGGAACAATAATCGATGCCAAGCTCATCTTTGATGAAAACTGTGAGGCTGTGTGCAGAAAGGGTCATCAATGTTTTTACTGTCTGTGGAAATTGGCATGTTTTCATGCAGACAGATCACTGTTGAAACTGTTTTATTGTTCTTTTATTGAGAGTGTCATTTCTTTTTGTACGGTGGCATGTCACTAAAGAGTAGGGGCTCACTGAGCCACGTCGTGAAGTGGGCTGGGAGGACAATTGGGGAGACACAGCTCAACCCAGTAGCCCTGTATTTAAGGCAGATGTTGATTTTTGCCTATTTTTGTCTATTTCACATTTTTTTATGCCATTATTTTATTTATCATGCTGTGTATTGTTTTATTATGCTTGGTTGAATGCTTGTATTCATTCACTGCAACCTGAATTTACCTGCCGGTATAAATAAATCATCAATCAATCAATGAAGAGAAAATAATATTGTGAAGACTAATCAAAAGAAACAACAACAAAAACTATATAACGCCTCAGACATTTGGACAGATTAGGACGACTCATGCAAATACATAAGTCTTCAAGTCTTGTTCATTCTCAAGATATAAATGTATTCATATACATATGTACATAATTATCCATATTTATATACATTAAAATATGGTCTCTTCAAACAGGTCCCTTTTCCCTCGTCGAATATATGTCACTCTTTCCAAGGG
The DNA here is from genome assembly GCA_900302395.1 of Bregmaceros cantori. Classification (NCBI taxonomy): domain Eukaryota; kingdom Metazoa; phylum Chordata; class Actinopteri; order Gadiformes; family Bregmacerotidae; genus Bregmaceros; species Bregmaceros cantori. Next base: position 7,665 of record OMKY01140903.1, read on the forward strand.
CAAAGTCGTTAACATTTGCTTACAATTTACTTTTTCAAAAATACAAATAGTGCCAGGCTTGGACAACATTCTTAAAACCAATTAGGAACCTCTAATGTTGGAAATAGATAAATCAACAAATAGAAGGATGTCCCTGCCAGCCTATTTACCTGGTAGTAGATCAGACTGTAGGAGAGGAAAGTTTTGAGATTTGTGTGCTAGCGTGGACATCCAGCAAACAATTACCAACGTGGTTCTTGAAACGACTTGAAAGGCATTTGGCAGTTCCTCTCGGCCTTACGGACTACCTTGTACGTATTATCGCACTTGGTCCCGTTATGTAACTAATGACGCTTGAAATCATGGCGCTGCACGACTGTTTGTTTTCACAGTGGAATGGTGAGGAGTAGCATGTCTAACACTGCTCACAAACAAACAGACGTGATCCTGACCACCCAACCGTCAGCTGAAGCTTTTTAGCAGACAAACACTCTGACAACCTGTCACACCCCCACCCACAGTCTTCCTTCCCTGTGACTAGAATGAAGGATGAGACCTAACACCAGGATTGATGACAAACGACCCCGCCCCGAACCTCCCAGATACAGGGCGACAGAGAGGGGGAGAGGATGGAGAAAGAGGAAGAAGGGAGAGGCAGAGAGAGAGAGACGGGAGCAGGTGAGAAAGGGGCAGACAGAAACATGAGGTTAGTGTGAAGATATAAGAAATGGAAAAAGAGTAGTGTAGGGAGAGAGAGAGAATGCTGAGTGGAGGGGGGACAAGAGAGCGATAGAGGCCGTGAAAGATAGAGGAAGCGCGTGCACGTCATAGAGAGAGTGAGAGGCGCGCTGTTGTGACGACGGCACAATGGTCTCGCTAATGACTTACAAAGTACCCGCCAGCATCGCTCACACACATGCGTGCGCACAGCCGCGCCGGTGATGACAGGCGCACTGAAAACATGTCACAATATACGCACACTTCCTGGAAAGAGAGGGCTGCTTAGCGGAGGACAAAAGGCCAGAAAAAAGGCTCGCCATAAGTGAGATGTATGAGGTACGTGTTGCCAGGTCACGTACACCGCAGCCAGCAGCACGTAACCAATACAGAACTTTGACTTGCCTTTTGGAAAGAAGTTTTAAAGGAAACCTGTGGTAATATTTTGAAATATCAAACAGAAAGAAAATCCTAACATCCAGATGTGACAAAATTAGTTGAAGTTGTAACAAGTTAAAGAAAAGCACATGATTGAATCCTTTGCTGAAGTTGTCTTTTCGTCAAGCTAAATTTCTGTTCACTGCAGGCTTTGACAAAGAAAAAAAATGTGCGTGAAAAAGTTGCGGGTCAAACTGTTGGGCCACAACAACATTACGTTTTTATATTAAGGGGTCACAAAATATGGTCCCGTAGACCGCAATTGGCCCACAGGGTCGCATGTTTCAGACACCTGATGTAAACAATCTTTATAGTTTCCCCAGCTGCTAAATATACCCTTGACTCCCAAGACGGCCAGTCTCGGAAACAGCCATGCTGTAGACCCGTCAGAACGAGGCAGAGCCTGAAGTTCTTGTTTTGATCTGTGGTTGTTTTATTAACAGTGTAGGTACACTTCTTGGTGCAACTGGATTGCAACGGCATCCCACGAGGGGGCTCCCCGTAGCTCATGCTCCAGGAGCATTTCTGAATGAATACAATAGCCTGGTGCCTATTTGTGCCACTTACTAAATGCAGTAACCAATACAGAAATTCGACTTTTGGAAAGAAGTTTTAAAAGGAAACCTGTGGTAATATTTTGACAAAACAAACAAATAACATCCAGATGTTAGATTAGTTAAAGACGTAACAAGTTAAAGTACAGCTACCATGGAGCTAGCATAACTTTGCCCCGCGGACACAGATGGTTGCGAAGATAGAAGCAATGAAAAATCGGCACATTTGATTTTTTTGTAGTATAAAGTATAACATCTACTGATGCATACCTAATTGACACTGCCTTTATGGGATCGATTATTCAAATTATTGCCAACAATGATGACTGTTTTACCTTTTCCAGTGGTAAAATCATGTGTAGAGTAAGCTCATCCAGGTTCTATTAGCCCTCAAGTTTGCCTCAACACAATGCAAGTCCGGTGGAAGAAGGCTGACCGAGCCGCACATAACAAGGCGTAAAACATTCACATGTGTGCTGCCCAGTAGCTCTGTTTGTTAGGGACAGCGCTGGAAAGCACGAATATGCCTCAATGGTGCGGTGAGTCGGTGGTTCGAATCTCGCCACCGACATATTTCCTGCATGTCTTTCCCCCCATCTTCACCTGTTTCCACTAACCCTAATAAATAAAGCTTTGAAAAAACAGCCTGATTGGGCTGGACAAAACATGAAAAAAACCTTCACATGTCCTCCAGTTTGTGTTCGCTGCTGGCCGTTGTCACGGCTTCACTGAACCAAATCGCATTTGGATTGTTTTTTTTCTGCAGTTCGAATTAATGGCCGATGATTTGTGGGTTTGTTAGCTACACTAGCGAACTAATGTGGTCGGTGAATGTGACCGGGGCCTCACAGAATCTCCCGCCACGTATAGCGGGTGTTTATGAACGTTGTGTATGGTAGGTAATGTGCACCAAACACAGTTTCAAAACAATAGCAGCTGATCCCCCTCCCTCCCCAAACTCCCTTGCCGCGACAACCGGACTCAAGGCACAAGAAAGCCAATAGTTACCTGCGCCAAGCAGGTTATGTTTTCGGTCGCGTTGGTTTGTCTGTCAGCAGGATAACTGAAAAAAAATTATGCACGGATCTGGATTACATTTTCTAGAGTTGTTGGAAATGATCAACGGAACAAGTGATTACATTTTGGTGCATGTCTGTAGCCTGTAAGTAACATAATAGCATCTAGACGTTTTGGCATCTGTGACCCCATGGCCTTGGCGCAGGTTGCACTCTCTGAGTGCTTCTAGTTATAGGCATGTTTTTGCAGGTAATGACTATAAAACCAGCGGAGTCGGCAACAACAACAACAACAACAACAACACCAACAGCTGAGTCGCCCCACACCCTCCCCGCTTGCGTCAAAGCCTACGTCATGCAGTGTATAGGCACCTTAAAAGAATGTAATATAGTAATCTGCAGCACCCCCAAATTAAATGTTCCCACGCCCAATACCCACACACACAAACACTCCAGTGTTTACTCTTTTTCACTAAAACCTACGGACAGACAATAAAAGTGGAACTTCTATTATCTGTCTGGCCAGCACAAAGTCACGTCCTGTCTGTCTTTTTGACACTTCACACCGGGCTCGCATTCTGCGTCTGCATTCCAGCCGGACCCCCTGACCGTCTGGGCCCAGGGTCAGGCCTTGCAGGAGGAGGAAGCAAAGAAAGGCAAGACGAGGAAGGGTCGACAAGGCCGTCATGACTGTCCATCCTGCGCTCCAGCGTTCTCCTGACTGCCATTCCAACCCAGCCTGTTTCCACCGCCCCCAGACTAGCCATGGGTGGGATCGGAACGCATCAGTGGTGGCGCTACGATGGTGATCACATGATTCAAGTATTTTAAAGGTGCGGTGGCAGAGTGAATGTTTCCCCCCAACTCTTCATCCCAGTTCTCAATAAAGAATGAAAAACAGTGCTTGCACCCAAAACCGGAGAATCAGAGAAAATGGAGGGTTGAGTAACCTTGTATTTGTATTTTTAGAGTCAAAGTTGTCTTTATGGCCACAAGGTAAATAATAAAAAAAACATGTATATGGCGAGTCTTCCCGTTATAAGTCTATTTAATCCTACTTCGAGGTAGTATTCATCTCAGTGTCGATGTGAGATTCCAGCAGAAGGTGAGGAAATCCAGAGGTCAGTTTCCGGCCAGAAGGAGAAGGAGACGGAACTCAGCAGCAGCAACCAGCAAGAATCCAAATAGAATCCACAGGCATGTTGAATTCCTCTGTATGTCCATTTTAGTACAACATTAAACTGAATAACAGAACTTCTCCAACAGAACCAAATGAAACAGAAAACATATCTGCCTCTGCTCAGGTGTGTTGCTCGCCTGAGGGAAGTTTTTGGAGCGGCCTTCACCCCATGGAAGAGTGCTGGCTTAAATCCAGGAGGGATGATTGCAGCGGATGAGCAGTGATGTGGAGTGATGTGACATCCATGGACGACGTGTTCCAGGAAGCGCCGACTGCATAATATTTGCACCAAGCACCAGGGCTCCGAATCGGTTCAATGAATGGAAACGAAAATCAAAAACTAACAGAATTTTAGGGAATTTTATGAGGAGTGGAAACGGAAACGAGAAAAGGTTTCTTCAACTGTTCTGGAACATTATGAAATCCACAAAACCGGTTAAAAAGGTTTTTTTCTGTTCTCTATATATATTGAACATTTCCTATGTCTGGGAGACTATTTCTGGTTGTGCATCCATCCAACTTTCACTGTCAGTCAACATGCCCCACGCATCTGGGGCTCCACCTTGTGGACAG
>OMKY01140936.1:3921-15087 GCA_900302395.1 Bregmaceros cantori
CATCAGAAAGACCCAGAAGGTCGGAGACTGAAATATGCTCTTCCCTGATCTCGAATTCGATACATACCTCTCTTGCGCGCAGCTGTACTTTCCTAGCATAGCTTAGTCTCACAGACACAAACAGCGGTGAGCATAGAATTAATGAATTAATTAATTGTATAACAGGACAGACAGTACAGAGCCGTTAAACATTTCAGCACAAGATATGCGATATGAGAAGATGGTTGTAGCAGACAGGCTTAGCAAAGTTGCTATATTTCACCCGAATGTCTGTGGGTGGAGTACATGTACTGCTTGTTAGCTTCAATGAAGCTCGGAAGATTCATAGTTTTAACTCTGTGTGGCAGACTGTTCCACAGTTTTGGACTGACGTAGGAGAGCGAGTTCTGTCCAAAGGAAGTTTTTTTTATTTGGGAGAGAGCAGTTACCCAGGGAGCAACTTCTTAGGTTGTTGTGTGATTTGGTGAAGAGTTTGTCTAGTGGTCCGGGGGCTGTGCTGTTAAGTATTTTGTGGACTAGGGTGAGGTACGCTAGTTCCGACATGTGAGGGAGGGAGAGGAGTTTGTTTTTTGAGAAAAGCAGCAAGTGAAAATCGGCACATTTGAGTTTGTGTTACTAAACTTTAGTCGTGTAACAAGTTGCACGAATAGGAAAAATGTGCAAGTGGTTAGTTTCCTTTATCTTGACCCCCATTTGGGTCCATAGAGGTAAGCTATGCTAACAAAGTACCTCTGCACGCAGAGTGAGCGCACGCATGAGTCGAGACTCATTCATACTCTACGGCTCAGAAGAAAATTGTTCTACGTAGCTTTTCTTCCTCCTGTCCATCTGTATCCACTATTTGATCTTCAATTAATTCTTATGGATGAATACAAAGATGAATGCATTATTTTTTGTGCTGTTTAGAATTTAAATTCACCCTCCACTGCTCAATGAAGACCGAAGTCTGCGATCAGTGGAGCTCTGATCAATTTTCGGATCCCGTTGCCGTCATGAAAACCGTGCTTGCTTCCCTAACGTCCCCTAGCAGGGACTTGATATCTTGTGAACTTTGAGTATATCTGGTCCCATCGTACCAATGTACCTGGCAGTACGAAAAACAGCAAAGTTTTAGCAGCAACTGTACGGCCTAACTGAGCCAAACCGAGAGCAAATGTTTATTATCCGTGTAAGCAAATTGTACGACCATCGTTGGGAAGTAGACCCTACTGGCCTGTCTGAGTGATTCGAAGGACGTGAATCTATCTCTTATGTTTAAAATTGATAAAATAACTGTAATAGAAATTATCAAGTACAAATGTGTTTTCCACTTATTGTCACGTACACACGTATGCATTATGTAACTAGCTAAAACAGGTCATGTTCTTGGGTCATAATGTGACATGCTGGACGTGTAAGACATGCATTGGTTCTGATAACATGTACTATCACTTCTCTATATTAGATAGCACGTTTCTGTGAACATGGCCATTTCCAGACAGCACATCCTGACAGACACTGGCTGTTTGATCTGTCCCTCCTTAGACATTTCTTATACATTTGGGTTTCAATAAACCTCTTGAGACCCATTCAACCAGTGTGCTTCCTCCCTATCTGAACTCACCAAGGTTACTGGATATTGCCTTCAAATATCCATAACATTTGTACTTGATAATTTCTGTTACAATAACCAAACCCATTGGTGGTCATGGAAGTGATCGGTGGTTGTGTGTCATGGAAGTGATCGGTGGTTGTGTGTGTTCCAGATCGTGCTGAAGAAGAGAGAGCCTCAGAGCTACCTCACCCCTGACGGCTCGGCCGGATTCTCCAGCAGACTGGCAGCCACCCAGGATATGATGTCCTTCATCCAGCCCTCGGTCAGAGCGCGCTTTCAGTGCCTCAGACTTTCACTTTTAGTACCCCACACCGTCACTTTTAGTACCCCACACTGTCACTTTTAGTACCCCACACTGTCAACTTTCAGCACCCCACACTTTCACTTTCAGCACCCCACACTTTCACTTTCAGTACCCAGGACTTCAGTACCCCAGACTCTGTAAACCAGAGAATTAACGGACAGTGTTCTGTTGTCCAGGCCGAGTTGGGAGAGATGGACACCTGGCAGGGGGACGAGAACGCCTGGGAGGACGATGGGGACGCAGCTTGGGAGGCGGAGGAGGTGCTGAGGTAAAGATATACCTGATATATGTATGTATCTATGTATGTATGTTATGTATGTATGTATGTATGTATGTTCGTTCGTTTGTTCGTTCGAAAACGAAAACCACATTGCTCCTCCTGGATCTGAGGTTCGACAATCGGCTGGACCTCCTTTCCATCACCTTGGCGTAGACTTTCCCGGGGAGGCTGAGTAATGTGATGCCCCTGTAATTGCCACACATCCTCTGGTCCCCCTTTTTAAACAGCGGGACCACCACCCTGGTCTGCCACTCCCTCGGTACTGCCCCAGACTTCCACGCAATGTTGAAAAGAGCCTTCAGCATTTCTGGACGAATCTCATCAAAACCCCCGGAGCTTTGCCGCTGTGTAGCTTTTTGACTACCTCGGCGACTTGACGACGATCCCCCGCCATCTTCTGGCTCTGCTCCCGTCCGATAGGGTGGGTCTGATGTCGTGGGGTCAAGGAGTTCCTGAAAGCGTTCCTTCCGAAGCCCAACGACTTCCTCATTTGAGGTCAGCAGAGTCCCATCCTTACCGTACACAACTTGGTTGGTCCCCCACTTTCCACTCCTGAGGTGCCGCACCATCTTCCAGAACAACTTTGGTGCCTCCTGAAAGTCGCTCTCCATGGATTCCCCGAACTCCTTCCACACCGATCAATGATCATTCTGATGGAAGAGTATTCTGGTGTTACAAGTAATCAATGAATGGTTGCCAACATGGAGATGGTTTCTGATTGGTGTGTCTGTGTGTGTGTAACATCAGGCAGCAGAAGCTGGCCGAGCGCGAGAAGCGCTTCATGGAGCAGCAGCGGAAAAAGCTGGAGAAGGACGCGCAGCGCTTGTCCAAGAAGGACCAGAAGATCGCCGTCAAGCTGTCGTAACCCGCGGAGGTGGAACAGACTCTGTATTTAAACTGTCGCTCACTGTACTTGAGGAACACGTTGCACTGAACCTGCAGCGACACAGACGACTTCTGTGAACCCTCGTTAAGGGAGTCGAAGTACAAATCGGCACTAGGTTTTCCCCCCTGACACCAATGTCGATGACAAGTGTTAATTAAAATATAAATATGTTTTGTATTTTTTTTCTTCGTGGCTGTTAAGCGAGCAGTTCTACTACTGTATGAGAACTGGCCGATACCATCGATCCGATAACCTGTCCCTAACGAACACCACACCACGGTTCTGATCACAGCGGTGCTTAAACATCCCAAATATTTCCAGCTTTTCAATAATTGGATGTGATCAAACCAAATGATTGAATCAGCGTCATGTTCAACAATTTTGTTTCCCTTGCTTTGTTCCATAGACTGTATATAAAGTAGACGCAGCGTGCATGACGTCATCCCATTGCTGTGAACGAACTCTGGTTGTGCCGCCGACTGCGCGCTGCCATTGTTGAAAGTACCCGTATATCCGGGACAAGGAGAGATAGAGAGAGCTATACAGTATATGAGAGAGAGACGCCCCACACGTGACTTCTTCCAGTGGTACTGTCCACAAGGGGCGCCAACGTATGAATGGGATCCTATGGGAGCTGAAATTAAAAACATTAACGCCAAATCTGCCGCGTTTGCGAAAATAAGACCTCCCCTCACACAATTAACCAATAATTATCTTGGCAATATACATTAAAAAGATCTTTAATAACCTATTTAAAGATCTTTTTAATGTATATTCACAAGATAATTAGATTCGCCAGATTTTGCGTTAATGTTTTTAGGGCTGCTAAGATTGGAATATTTGTATGGGAATTCCCTTAGGGCTCGGTTTTCTGAGACTAGGCTCCACCAGCCTGAGGCCCATACCAACCCGGAAGTAGGCACGGACATCAAAACGAATGCGGTGTCCATTTTTATATACAGTCCATGATGTTAACTGAACTAACGGTGACCATTCCCTGCATCGATGTCACCCAGATATTTAACATACGTCCCCCCCTCCAGGAGGAGCCTCATCTCTGGACCGCCCCGCGTACTGCTGAAATTAATTTATTCCGCCAACTTCACTACAGAATAATGTATGATTTGTATTTTGTGTAGAAATTAATTCCATATCGCCAGTACACCTTGCGTAATCTGCGTCATGTAATTTGAGCAGTGTTCACCCCCACCTCACTCACGACACTAGTGACATTCTATTATCTGTCCCATCTTCATCGATCTACTCTTTGATCTACTCGCGTCGTTGAGTATGGCGCGCCAGGCTAATTTTGCGCTTCCATGTAAAGCTGCAACTGATTAATCGATGATAATCTATTATTGAGTTAATTGGCAACTAATTTGATAATCGGTTTTATCGAGGGCGATTAATCGCTTTTCTTGTTTGGTCCGTCCTATGCTGAAATGTGTTGAATATAAGTTGTTCAACGTTTGCAGTATCGACTACGTTTCAGGTTAATAATCCTTCTGGTTTCTGCTAAGAGTGAGTGCACTACGAAGCACACATATGCCATGATGTTGCGGAGAATCGTGGGTTCGCCGCCCCATGTCTCCTCCCCCTTTTTCACCCGATCCAGCTAATTCTGAATAAAGGCTCATTCATACCTCACGCAAACTACGGATACGCGTGGAGCGTTTCACACGTTCTCTCCGTCTCCGATTACGTACGGAAATGAACACAGATCTGGGGACCTTATGATTACGTCCCAACGGATGAAACCGATATATGAATACTACCAGAAAATGTGGGGGGGCGGCATAAACAGCTGTTGTTGCACACGGTAACGTAAAAGACGCTCGGAGGTATGAAGGCGGCAACGCGTGGAACGCATGGTCGGATTTCGTACGTAATTGGCCACGCATAGGGTATGAATCGGCCTTAAAGCGGGGAAAAAGATACAAATGGGCCGCAAAATATACAGAAAGAAATAATAGTTCCGATTTCAAAGGACAAATGAACAGATTAATCGCCAGTAAAAGTGACCGATTAATCGCTAATTGTTAGTTGCCACTCTACTTCCATGCTGCTTGGACGTTGGAGGAAACCTACATAGGAACTGGAAGAGTCTTACAGCCTCCACACTCCCCCGGTTGGAGGTTCCAACCTGGGGTCGACTGCGCCCCACTCAGGATATCTACGTACTGGACGATTACTGTTCATCCATCGTCTGGAAGGGGCCGCCTCGAAGTTTGCCTTTTTTGTTTTTATACGAAGCAAATCAGTTCTGGATTACAAATGTATTCATTAATACTTTAGGACAGTTAGCCCTGGCCGTGTAAATAAACACTACTTAACTGAGGGTCATGTTCTTTTCTGTCGAAAGGGAAAACATCACGCATTCGCAGCCTCAGAGGTCCAGCGTTGCGATGCTGTTTGTTGCATGTCATTTTATTTCCGCTAGTAGAAACTTGCAATATTTCTTTTTATTGACTTCTTTTGAAAAGCTGTTTAATAAATGGCTGTGATGTAACGATGATGCCAGTGCAGTAATCATTGTTATGGAAATATTAATATATTTATTATTATTATTAATTTATTTAAGACCACATTCAAGATGACAAGTTTGGTCGCGTTGAGTGTTTTTCGACACTAATAATGTAATGTGTGGAAAGAATGAGTAGCAACACAGCGCATCTCTACTCGGACTCCTCATTAATCAGCAGATTGTAAAACTACTCTCTTCTCGTCTTAACGTATTGGGAGCGAGATCGTGACGTCACTCAGCGCAGCCTGCTTCCACAAAAAGAGTAGCGTCTCCTCGCTTCAGGCGGAGTTGGATACACGTGGCATTGTTTACATTCCTGCACGGCGCGCAAGCGCTGTCGAAAGCCGACATGCCTGGGAATCGCTGCGTTAAAGGCTGCGGAGCATCATCGCGCGAGTTGCATGTCTATTGTTTCCCCAAATGGAACCTTAACGCAATCCGACAAGACGGAAAGACGCCGTCTTCATGGCTGCCGTTGGACGAGAAGACCTAACCGTCGACTGCATTCCTGACGGGACGAGAGGGTGTTCCGTTCAAGTTACCTAAAATTTGTCAAATGAGTATTTCAATGTTGCGTTCGAGTTGGTGCGTTCGAGTTGGTGCGTCCTCACAACGCTGGGTGTAGAACCACGTGACCACGTAAGGACCAATGGGGTGGCCGCATTATCTCGGAGGCTCCAACTTGTAGCTTAATGGAACGTGCAGGCGCGCGCAGCCGCACCGGTCGACATGCAAACTGGGAGCGGCTGTTGACATTCGAGGCCGCTCCTACTACATATAATGAGCACCTTCACAACCAATGCGATGAGTTTGGAAGCAGACTCGAACACAAGTCATGTGATCGCTCGATCCTAATTGGAGAAGACTGTACCGACACAGGTTCTAGACCGACAGACTCTTTGTACTCCAAAAGTAAAAAAGTACACACAAAAATTCTAACGGAGTTACTGTAATGCGTTACTATCCATCTGTCATGTTACGTCAAATACATTATTGTACAGATATGATACACAATAATGTATTTGACGTAACATGACAGCTGGATAGTAACGCATTACAGTAACTCCGTTAGAATTTTTGTGTGTACTCTTTTACTTTTGGAGTACATTTTTCACAAGTTACTTTCTACCTTTACTCAAGTAAATTTGAGGTGAAAATAAAAACTACTTTTACTGAGATGTCGGCAATTCCGTACTTGTTACATTAACTTGGCCTTTAGCGGCACCCATTGGGAACTGTTGACGTTATATCTCTCTCCCTCTCTCTCTCCCTCTCTCAGGTGCTCTCGCGCGCTCTCTATCTCGGGCGCTCTCTCTCCCTTTCTCTGGCGTTCTCGCTCCATATCTCTCGCTCTCTCTCTTCCTCTCCCGGGCACTATTTTTTTTACTGTAAGTTACTCAGTACTTTCGCAACTTGAGTAACTTTTTGGTGGCGTACTTTTTTACTTTTACTTGAGTAACTATTTGGATGACTACATTTTACTTTTACTTAAGTAAAGGTACCTCAGTAAAATATTACTCAAGTAATTTTTATGACTCCGACCGAAATCCGTGACCAGACAGAGTCCCAAGGAACATTGGCGAACCTACTCTGACCTCTATAAATAGACAACACCATCCATGTGCATCTGACTCTGTTCACACAATGGAGGTATAGTCCATTAGCGAGGCCTAATCGCTTATAATTATCATTGTTGTACTACCAACAACCCTGTAATTACCAGAGATGGCAAGTAACAAAGTACAAATACTCAAGTACTGAACTTAAGTACAATTTTCAAGTATCTGTACTTTTAGAAGTACTTTTTTTCTGTGATTACTTTTTACTTATCCAACTTGTACTTTACTTTTATCGATGAGTCAGTAGGGGGCGCTAATGCACCGAGTACTGTCCCAGTTAATACGTTGTTTTCATTTAGTCTCTGGATGTACCTTAGATATAAGATAAATTAGGCTAGCTTATTAGTAGTGTGTTCAAATAATAACATCTTGTATAATACAAATGTAATACTCTGTACTTTATACTTTAAAAAATACGTTTGAGTTCATTTTAGAGCTTGTACTTTTTACTTCCAAAAATACTTTTTGAGTGCATTTCTCAGGCTGTACTTTTTACTTTACTCAAGTAGATATTTGGATCAGGGCTTTGCAGTCTTACACGAGTTGTTTTTTTTACTAATGTATTTTACTCTTACTCGAGTAAGAAAGCTGGGTACTTTTGCCATCTCTGGTAATTACTCCCAACAATTGTAAAACAATATCACGTTATAGGAAGAAGGAGAAATACAGAAAGTCGCACAAAACGTCTAGCCAGATGAGCCAGAAGGTCTAGCAATGTGCGATGCGTGGACGACGCATTGCTTCTGGCTCACCAGGCTGCAAAGCGTCTACCATGAGATGTTGATATACATAAATATAAAGTGTGTGGTAATAAACGTATGTGTCAGCATGATATGAACAGCAACTTGAGTAAGAGTACAGAGTACTGATTCAAATATCTACTCAAGTGCAGGCTCTGAAATGCTCTCAAAATGATTTTGGAAAGTTAACAAATACAAAGTCTTGTATATTTATTTCTTAACAAAATCACCAGGAAGTGGGAATAAACACCACTATGACGGCACTTCCAGTTCTTGTCCATAGGTGTTGTTGCACAAAAAATAAAACATTTAGGTAACGCTTCCTTTTACGGTGACAAAATTACCATGTAGTTACATAGTAATTACCATATAGTTATATAGTAATTACCATATAGTTATATAGTAATTACCATGTAGTTACATAGTAATTACCATGTAGTTATATAGTAATTACCATGTAGTTACATAGTAATTACCATTTAGTTATATAGTAATTACCATGTAGTTACATAGTAATTACCATATAGTTATATTGTAATTACCATGTTACATAGTAATTACCATGTCGTTATATAGTAATGACTTGGTAACTACACGTTGTTACCAAGTCATTACATGGTAACAACAATATAAATTACACCGTAAGTACTTGGTAAGTATTGTTTAGTTACAATTGTTTAAATACATTGTAAATGTATAGTAACACCTTTGTAAATACAATGAGGTTATCATATCGTTACATTTTGTAGTTACAAAGAAATTACTATATAACTACTTGGTAATTACTATATAACTACATGGTAATTACTATGTAACTACATGGTAATTAGTGTCACTTTAAAAGGAAGCGTTACTTGTTGAAAATCCACTGAGTACATTTAAAAAGTTGTCAAGAGGAATATAGAAATATCTATAAGAGTACAGATACTTGGAAAATCTACTTTGTTGGTTGCCATCTCTGCTTTTAGATGTTATAAAGTAACCTGAATGTACTACTGTACTTTTGGAATGTTAAGCTAAAAATAAATATTCCTCAATAGTGTAGAGCATATAAATATAATTCGTTTATTTGTGCATGGGAACTGCATGTTCTCATAGTGGTGTCTCCCCCTGGTGTTGATTTGGTGAATTGCAACTTTCTATGTGTGGCGTGTGCTTGATAAAAAAAAATTGCTCTCGATGAGCGAAAATGTGCCTGGCGAGCCAGAACCAACGAATCGTCCACGCATCGCACGTGATAAGAACGATCATCGATGTATCACCAATGTACCGTCTAGTGGTGTGCGATGCGGGGATGATTAGTTAGTTCTGGCTCGCCAGGCCTAAAAATGTGCAGGAATGAAATTAATACTTTGTACATTTTTACTTCCAGAAATACTTTTGAGTACATTTCAGAGCAAGTACGTTTTACTTTGACTTCTGTAGATATCAGTGAATCGGTACTTTGTACTTTCCAAACGTGTTTTACTTCAAGTATAGAAATCTGGGTACTTTTACCATCTCTGTTATATGAATATATTGAATGTGTTGATGCACAGCTCGGGCAGTTGTGTGTTGCTGTTACAAATTTTGAGTGTACTTTTTTTTACTTTTGGAGTACATTTTTCCCCAAGTTACTTTCTACTTTGACTCGAGTAAATTTGAGGTGAAAAAAAAACGTTTTACTGAGATGTCAGCAATTCGCTACTTGTAAGTGGGGAACTGTTGGTACATATTATATATGTTGGTGTCAGACTTGTATCTCTCTCTGTCTTTCTCTCTCTCTCTCTCTCTCTCTCTCTCTCTCTCTCTCTCTCTCTCTCTATACCTCTCGGGCGCTCTCTCCTTCCAGCAGGATATGAAAAGCGGGGGGGATTTCCAGGGATTGTAAATCAACAAGGGGCATTCAAGTTTTTTGTGGAGTACTTTTTTTACTTTTACTTTAGTAATATTTTGCTGAGGTAACAATACTTTTACTTGAGTATTTTTATGACTACTCTGCCCATATCTGGTTGTTCCTCTCAGTGTAGTTTGCATGTAGCACTAAGCGGCAGAGGCCAATAAAGCCCTTAGTGATTATATGTGCACTTTACAAACACAGCATGCTGATAGCTTCTGGTGAGGTAAAGAACAGCATCTCGGTAGATAAGTATTAAAACCAACGTGTTTATCCCAGGTCCGGTTTTAACCGAGATGGAACTCGTTTTCGAGTTGTCCCGGGTGATATGACTGCGCCAAGCGGGTCCGAGCGCGCGTTAAATCATCCAAGACGAGCCCTTCTAGACGAGGTAGTCTCGACCTGGGATTGAACCCGCAGAAAAGGCGCCCGGACTTAGAGCAGCGCGATCTGAAACCGGCCGCGCTAGACCCGTTTCGCACATAGTAGCGGCGGGATGCATTGTGACTTTTTGGAGACATTGGCAACCCACGGCGCCCAGCGAATGAGCCAAAGCGACCTCCCCTCAGGTATGTGAAGTGTGAACGTATTAACTCAACAATCAAGTGTGTGTGTGTGTGTCTGTGTGTGTGTGTGTGTGTGTGTGGGCATGCGCGTTTGTGTCTGTGTGTACGAGCCCATGCTGTGAGCGCGGCATTTGACTCCTTCTCTTTCCCCTCTCCACCTCCCTCTCTCTGTCATTATTCAATTATTATTATCATAATCAATGTTTTATTATGGTACTTTCTCTTTTTTTTTGATACTTTAACTGCGGTCCGGAGCGCACGCACCGCACGCACCCACACACACACTAAGTGCTCTGGGTATGTCTTTGTCCCCCTTCGTGAGTGGTTAATATTCATCCAATCAGCGAGCAACAGCAATACCCAGTGGAGCTGTTTACAAATTCATCTCGGGTGTTAAGCACTGGTTTGAATGCAACCGCGACAAATCATTCTGCGCTGCATCCAGGAACTAACCCGCGATAAAGTCAAAATGCGGTTTGAACACACCGTAAAACATGTTCGCAGCCTGGTACCGGGTCGCGAGGCCCAAACCACGGTTTTTAACCATAAAAACATTGAAAGTGATTGTTGTCTAAGAATTGCTTTTATACTACTGTATAAACTGTTTAGACTACGGCCATGACAAAATGTTTATGTCTTGTGTATTTCCCGTGTGTGTTGTCCTCCCAGATCTTACTAAGGATGATTCCATCGTTCCTCTGGGATAGTCATTTAATGAGATGGGGAAGATCTCCAGTAAGCTCATCCCATGTGAGTCAATACGAACATGTGTGATAA
>OMKY01141173.1:0-15331 GCA_900302395.1 Bregmaceros cantori
AAGCTTACTTATCTATTTTTGAATTGTTCTGTTGCTGTGGGGCTTAATATCCAAAAGATTGGTGGGAACACAGTCAACTGAAGGGGATTACATTTTCTATTTACACAACTATGGGTGCATACTATACAATATGTCATCGGTTTACAATCTCCCATACTTGACGAATTTCTTATCCATCTCCCAGAGTTGTCATTTGGCAGTCATCACCAGAGTTGACAATTGCAGGTGCATCCCCTTTCCACCCTCCACAGGCACCCTGTGAACAAGCCCCCTCAACAGAATCAACCATAGACTGTATATAAAGTAGACGCAGCGTGCATAACATCATCCCATTGCTTTCATCCAAGTCTGGTTGAACACTGGTTGGAGTCACGCCGACGTCTCCCACTACAGGAGAGACATTTAAAGTATCCGTCAGTCAATCACCGGTCGTGTCAAGAGACATGGGCCCTCAAGACGCAGTATGATGGCAGGCTAAAAAGAGCAGAAATGAGGATGAGGACTGTTTATTAAGTAGACGCAGCGTGCGTGACGTCATTCTATTGCTTTCATCCTAGCTGGTGAAGCTTTTTCTACAGTTGAGATCACAGCCAGATTCACCCCAGTTGTCACTAGGGACTTTATTACATGTCAATTCTTTGCACGTCTGTGTCCATCGGCTGCGTGGTGGGGGAGAGGTGGCGGGGTGAATGAAACAAAACTAACCCTAAGTATAGTTCACAACTATACTTGTGAACTCCATAGAAAGCTTGGTGTCGTGCAAGATCAAATTTATTACACCACGCAGCCAAAGATGCGTCAATTGACAATATTGTGGAAGTGTGGGGGAAGCAAGGGGGAAGACAAACGGACAGCCAGCACATATTACAGCATGTGCTACGCTCGCGTCCAATACGCACTCAAATACGCAGGTTTATTATTATTATTATTATTATTATTATTTTACAAATGATCGGCCTTTAAAAGCGAAAGTGACGTATGTGCCGCTCCTCTGGGCGCTGTCAACTATCACACCAACTGTGTCCCGTTGAGCTCGGCTCAGCAGTACAAAGCCATCAGGGATGCAATAAGGATAATGGAGGCGTGACTTTACCAGTTATATTTCAGAGGTGTAGCAGAATTGTTATTTTAACCAAGAAGTGCTTTGTTTTTTCCAAAGGCCTGATGCATGAAAAGCTCTATACGAAATGGCAAATCATTTTATTTTTCCTTCCGACAGCGCAGCTGGGTGCAAATCTGCTGCTCGGTCCTCTGCACAGCCAGAGGTGGTTGTACGGCCCTGCAGCCCACCTCTGGGCTGGGAACCAGCACTTGAGAAGCCCTGGTCTAGGATGAGGGGAAGCCATGGCTGACTGCAGTCTGTTCAACCTGGACGATGAAGCTCCTCCCAGCCTGTTGGGCAGCTCTCTGGAAGGAAGTGCCCTGGATGGCACTTCTCACCAGGCTCCAGGGATACCCGTGGCTGCCTCCACGGCCGCTCGCTCTAGGTGGGACTAAAATTAGTTCACTGTTGGTGCAATGATTAGTCCATTTGTTAACTAATCGATTAATCGGCAACCAGTTTAATAATCAACAATTGCCAAGGAATTGAATCATGCTAATTGTCAGTTTTGTGCTGACAATACCCTCTATTGGTCCATCATGATGAATAATTTCTGAAAATATAAAATATTAAATTGACAAAATATGAAGAAAACCATCTAAATACAATTAATTACAATTAATTTATACCATTATATCAGAGTAAGTGACTTAATTGTTGCTCTCTAGGTATTTTTATAGACAAAATATCCAACCGCTTAGTTTACTGATTTGTTTCAATAATTGGCAAATAATAGTCTATTAAAATAATTGTTAGCAGCAGCTCTACTGACAACATATTAGTGGGATTAATACAATTAATTTTATGTCAATGCTTTCATCCATTGATTTTCAGCCTTCGGTACTTTTCCGCCCGAGGGAGTTCAAATTGCTGATCGCTCATTAAAATGTCTGATAATCTGTGTGTGTGTGTGTGTGTGTGTGTGTGTGTGTGTGTGTGTGTGTCTGTGTCTGTGTCTGTGTCTGTCTCAGATCGAAGTCGGACGTGTCATCCTACCTGGAGGCCAGTGAGCTGCCAGAACAGGCCAAGTTTTGTCTGAGCTTTAAAGAAGACCTTGTGTGAGTTGAACGTTTTGAGGAGCCATTTCACCTCGGGAGCGTCTGGGCCTTTGACTGCCATTGGCATTCTCTTCACTCCTTAGCCAGTTTAGCTTTATGTGTGAATCTTGATTCAACTAATTTCATTGTGCTGTTTTATGTTTCAAAAATGTTAATTGCATTTTTTCATTTTTCATGATTACATTAGCTATCTAAGTCGGTGGATGTACACAAAATAAAAAACAACGTAGATGGAATATGAGAAAAAACAAAAAATATCCAGAAGAAATAGTGAAAGTTTCCCCACTATCTATATTAAGCGGTTTTAATTTAACCATTGACGTCCCGCTTCAACTCCTCCAGCAGGGGTCGCCAGATAGATTGGAATGTTGATGAAAAACCTGATTTTCTCTAGTTTAATATGGGTCATTATCTAATTTTCCATCTTATCACAGTATGTGGTTTCTTATCCTTCCATTGTAACAGTATAATTCTTCTTGCTAGTAATGTGGCGAAAGCAAAAACCCCATTCATGTGTTTAGGTGACAGGGGTCCTGCATTTCATTTACAGGGTTAGCTGGTAAGGGCAATGAGAGAGCAAGTAAAGCAGCACTTGTCAGTGAAGTGAATCAAACACACAACGCTGTGTGCGCTGTGAACTCGAGCCACAATACTGTATGTGCTGGATGCAGCAGTCTGAAGGACTGTGCCAGAGACCCAGTAAACTTACATTTTTAAATGGGCTTTTTTGCAAAGTGTCCAAGGACCAAGCTCATCAAGTCGGGTAGTGTCAAAATGCCAATCGCGGAAGACTCTGTACATCAGATGTTCAGTCTCAACAGTTAGTTAACTATTTCAGCGCCGCAGACATCCTACAGAAAATGCGTACTTACACTTAATGTTGTTACTGACAGTAGTGGTGACGAATCATCTTGTGTTGTGCCGTCTGTGTGTCTCCCACCAGAGAAAATGCAGACACCTTCCGAGCCCCGAATCGTTACTCGGACCTCTTGGTAGATATTACCACAGACCCCAGGACACAGGCCACTCTGGGAGGGTTCAACAAGACACACCTCCCTGCACAGCCCACTGAGCTACCCTCGGGTGAGGAAACCATATGGGGTTGGGATTAACGATGATTGCACTAGTCAAACTCAATTTTCCAGTTTTTAGTCGACTCCTCTTTTATATGATTTAATAATGTGTACTAACCTTTGCAACATGCGTTAAATATAACCATTGAAATTAAGTTAAGTTGTTTTAATATTGGGATTTTGTAACTTTGTATTTAAGTTTTGAAATGTATTTATATATTATTTTGTCAATTTTAAAATTGCCGTTCGGAACAGAATTTTTAAAAAATAATTTCGTTTTCAAGCCCTGCCTATGACACTACACTAACATGGTGTACTTTCTGCTACAAGTAGCACTGAAGTTAACTGGTTGCTGGTTTGCCTTGAATGACGATGGTTGTTGTTCTTCCAGATCTGTCTACCGGACTGCTAACATTTGCACAGTCAAGACTCAGAGAAACTGTGGGCACCAAGGTATGTTGAGATTTAACAAGCATTCGAGAATCAACATTTTCCTGCACCCCCTCAACTCGGTATCTGTATTTTTTGTTGGTAATTTATTTTAAATGGCGTTGCACGGAGTGTCGTTGGCAGAGTGGTTATGGACCTAACACGCCCCCAGTCATGGCAATGGCGCCCTTTCTATCGCAGTGCCGCAAGTTCTTCTCCCCTCGTCGGCTTGTCTGCAACCTTGTTTATCCCCGATCTCTCCAATCCAGTGAAGATGAAAAGTGGCGCTGACGCCGGAAAAGAATGACTTAACAAAAGTGGTGTACATTAGTCGGTGAGAGTTGAGTGGGGATCTGTTTCCATCTATAATGAAAGTTGGTATTATCAATAAGTGCAATACTTTTACCTTTTACCACTAGAGGGCTAAGTTACGGAAGTGCACTTCTCTCTTCTATTCTCCCCTACTTCCCTCTAGTGGCTAAGATAAAAGTCTCATTGTTAACACCAACTTTTGTCACTAGATGGAAGCATACATCCATTCAATGTATACTCTGAGAGGTGCTTGAGCGTATAGACGAGTTCGAGGGATACTTTCTAGTCTGTGAGCTTGTACCATTGACATTGGCTGTGTCCGAAATCGCCCCCTAACCCCCATATAGGGCACTATATGGGGCGCATGCCATTTTGTAGGGGTGTCCGAATTCTCCATGTGCCCTATATAGGGCACTGAATGTATCCCACAATGCACCGCGAAATGTAGTGAGCATAAGATGCATTGCAAGACGCATGACACTAATTAAAACGTAGAAGAAGACGACGCGCGCTCCAAAACAAAAACAATGGAGGACGGCGTCAGGACGCAGCAGCAACCGACGGCGGCAAATAATTATAAATGTGAGTATAATTGATTTTCTGTGATAAAGTATACATTTATTATAAAAAAAACATGCAAATGCTACGGCCAATGCCGACAGGCAATGACGTCACTATGCTACAGCGGTGACGTAAGTTAACAGTGCCGATTCTAGTGTCCGAAATCTCGTTGCTGAGATTGAGTGGACTATATAGTCAGTGCCCTATCTAGGGGCTAGGGGTTAGGGAGCGATTTCGGACACAGCCAGTGACAAGGATTTCAATAATGGCGTTAAAGGACAAAATGGACGAGAGACAGAAAACGTTTTTTCTCGGACAGTCTTCCAAATATCATAAACTGCGTCGTCTTACCAGGGTGAGACAAGCTCCAACTCATGAACCAGCTCATTCGACAGTCGCAGCTCCACGGGTTGGCCTGCAATACCACCGTCTCCAGCAGGGGCGCTGTGGCCAAGGTCTCCTCAGAGAGCACGCCCAGGCTGTTGTTGGACAGATCGAGATGTCTGTGGGGGAGAGAAGAAGAAGAGAGAGGGAGAGATAGACAGAGAGAGAGGCATAATTTGACTCCACTCCACAAGTCAAACTTACAGCTGAATTATTGTAGGCATGCACTCTCTCTAATAGTGTACAAGTACACTATACTTCTCTTCCAACAATGTATAAAGCAGGTCTCCGAACCGGTTCAAAGAACGAAAACGAAAACCGAAAACGAACAGAATTTTACGGAATTTTATGAAACGAAACGAAAAAAGATTTCTTCAACTGTTCCGGAACAGAAACAGAACATTATGAAATCCACAAAACCGGTTAAAAATGTTTTTATTCTGTTCTCTATATATTTTAACATATCCTATGTCTGGGAGACAATTTCCATCCAACTTTCACTGTCAGTCATCAAGCCCCATGCATCTGGGGCTCCATCTTGTGGACAGACGAGGAAGCAAATGTAATGGCATTAATACCGTTACACAGAAGTTTGAAAGTCCACCAAATATTTTTTTGTAAAACTATACCTAAACTTAATATTGCACAATTTAAGGAACTTTAAGAATGAACACAATTTCTGCATTCCGAACCGGTTCAGGACCGATATTTTGGTGGCGGAGCGGTTCCGAGAACGAAAACGTTAAACATAGGCCTGCCTGAACCGCTCGGAACGGAACTTTTAAACAATAATTTCGTTTTCAAGCCCTGCCTATGGCGGCTGTTATTGACAAGAGGTGTCCCATGGGGTTGCTACCCGCACTCAGAAAACTGCTGGAGGACATACCGACTGCTCACATCAGGGAACGTCTACTGAATAATCATTAGAAATTGTCTGTGGCAGCCAACTGTGAGGGTCAAGCCAATATTTTGTCTCTGTAACAAGTTTCACAATTTCAATTTAGGAGTTGTTGCATACTGTGAGTCATACTGTCATTTGGTTTTATTTTATTCATTTTTCTCTTATTATTTATCCATTTTTTTCATTATAATTTTCTATTATTGGCTTTAATTAGAATGTGATTTCAATTCTGTTGTTTTTATTTTGTTTTAGGGATTTTATGAGAAAAAAATTGCAATAAATGGGCGATTCATTGGCCTCGGTTGTCTTACGCTAGATGTGTCACTCTGTCATGTTGATGCGGGGAGGCCTGGGAAAACCCACAATAGAAATACTGTAAATTTAAAATAATGATACAATTCATCCATTTTTAGCACATTATGTATGTGAAGTGAATTTTAAAACATATTTCGGTAGCACTTCATAATACGTGTCCGCATTTGAACATTAGTTACGCATTAGCTAAGCATTAGTTAAACCATCATTTCAACCTTAGTTAACCCTTAGTTAAGCATTACATCTTAATTATTTCGCATTACTTAATCATTAACTAATGATTTTCAGACCGTAATCTGGTTTACGGTGTGTTGGGTCTGGTCATGCCAGGTCTGAAGCTGTGCTTAATGGGCTGGTCTGAAAATCATTAGTTAATGATTAAGTAATGCGAAATAATTAAGATGTAATGCTTAACTAAGGGTTAACTAAGGTTGAAATGATGGTTTAACTAATGCTTAGCTAATGCGTAACTAATGTTCAAATGCGGACACGTATTATGAAGTGCTACCGCGACAGGATTAGCTGAGAAACTGGGATGAAGATTCGGGGGGAGACATTGCAGAAAAGCCGGAGAGGGGATGAGAACCCGCAGCACTGCCACCCATGCCCCCCAGCCGCCTTTATATTTATAGAGCCAGATTTTTGCAACAAATATGGTAATAGGATTACAGTACTCATTACAATTTTCAGTAACTTGTAAATGTAAGAGGTTAAGATTTAAAGAGAGATTTAAATGGTGCATCACCAATATAATTTTTTTTTGCTTCATACTTGTTAGAGAATTTCCTAGTATGTGTGTGTTTGAGTGTTTGTTTCGAATGTTAATGTATGTGTTTTGTGAGTGTGTGTTTGTGTGTTAGTGTATCTGTTGTGTGTGTGCTTTCTGTATGTGTGTGTTTTTTCCTGTACTGTGTGCATGCGTGTTAGTGTATCTGTTTCATGTGTGCGCGCGTCTGTTTTTCTTTGTGTGTGCATTTTGATTGTGATTTGTGAGTGTGGGTATTTGTGTTAGTGTATCTGGATTTGTCTGTGTTTTCTGTGTGAGTTTTCTGTGCATGTTTTGCTGGTGTGTCTAAGGATGCTAGTCTGCTTTGTTTGTCTTTTATGTGTGTGTGTGTTTTATTTGTATCTGTGTGTTTATATGTATGTATATCTGTTTTCTGTGTTTTCCGTGTACGTGTGTGTGTGTTTTCTATGTGTGTTTTGTGCATGCACATATGTGCCTGCATTAAAACAAAGATACGCACACCATTTCTCCCTAGATCAAAGTGTACAGGCGTTCTATGGTGTAGAACTCCACATCGTGCACACATGAAACTAATTTAGAGTTGTATCGGCTCTATACGATCACTGGCCATCAAAAGCATAGATCAGTGCTGGCTGCTCCCTGCGGTTCTCTGTGTGCACGTGTGTGTGTGTGTGTGTAGCCTTTACTGTGTATTTTCAACATGTAAGGGTGCGGCTGACACTGGTAGCACCACTGCTGGAACGTGTGTTTAGTGTGTCGTATGAAATGAAAAAATAAATAAAGAAACACAGAAAAAAAATGCAACTGACTCGTGTGTTCACCCGCATATACACAAGAACACAAGAACACACAGTCAAACTTCAGAGGCAAGGCGTCTCCGAGGTGGTGTTTGGAAAACTGTCTTCGCTTGGGGTCTCCCGGCGCAACGTGTCCCCTCTCATTGGCGCGCGTTTCATTTGCATCCTCTTGGCTGTGGGTCTCCGCGGAGCGCGAGGATCTTTTTTGTTCGCCGCATTTTTTTTTTCTTCCGCGACACAATGAAACGATGGCACGCGACAACAGAACACCTGCTTCATGCTTCCCCTATTGCACTTCCCATTCTGCCTCTTTCTGATTCCTTTATTATATTTCCTATTCTGTCGCTGGCCCGCGTCTGATTTGTCGTGTTCACACCAATGACGTGAGGCCATTGCTCATGCCTAAATGCCTCGGTCTCTCTTTTTCTGCCTTGCAATCGATCTTTATCTCTCTCACATATACACAGACTTCTCTCTCTCTCTCTCTCTCTCCCTCCCTCTGGGTATCTCTCGCTCATAGTCTCTCGCTCTTGCACCCCCCATTCGCTCACTCCCACTCTTTCCTTGCCTTCCCCTCTGTCTCTCTCACTCCCCCTCTCTCTCCCACCGTCGACAATATCTCTCTCTTCCTCTCTCTTCCTCTCACTCTCTCTCTCTCTCTCTCTCTCTCTCTCTCTCAGTCTCTCTCTCTCTCTCTCTATACATATATATATATATCCCTCTATCTCTGGATCATCACACTAACCCACAGTGGCAGGCTGCTGTTCTTGGTGTTGCCGTTGTTTTGTTTGTGGGAGGAGCAGAGTACCAACTGTGTGTGTGTGTCTGCGTGTGCCTCAGTGTGTTACACGTATGTTTGTGTGTTGTTTGTGTGTGTGTGTTACACGTATGTTTGTGTGTTGTTTGTGTCTGTGTTATATGTGTGTGGCATGCTGTGTCAGAGTGTGTTTTGTGTGTGTTCTATCTATGTGTGTAGTGTGTACAGCAGTATGTCAGTGTGTTGTGTTCGGGGCAGCCATGCATGCAGTCATATAAAATAATACATTCCAAGCACATTTGACAAACTGTGAAAACGCAGGGTGGACCTCACCCTGGGAGAGTCGGTTCTATCTCATGCTTCCTAATTTGTCTTTCTCTCGTTCTCCCGGCCCATCTATCCATTTTTCTGTCTCTCGCTATCTCCCTCACTCTGTGTTGATCCCCCTCTCTCTTTTCTCTCCTTCTCTCCTTCTCTCTCTCTCTCTCTCTCCCCTCTCTCTCTCTTTCTCCCTACCTCTCTCTCTCTCACACTCCCTTTCTCTCATTCTGTCTGTCTGTCTGTCTGTCTCTCTCTCACACACACACACACACACACACACACACACACTCCCTTTCTCTCATTCTCTCATTCTCTGTCTCTGTCTCTCTCTCTCTCTCTCTCTCTCTCTCTCTCTCTCTCCATCTGCTCATTGTCTGCCTCTCCCCCTCTTTTGCGCTCTCTTTCGCACTCTCTCTCTCCTTGTATCTATCTGTCTCTCTCTCTCTCGCGGTCTCTCTGTCTTGCTTTATTTCTCTCTTGTTCTCTCCCACTCTCCCTATCTCATTCTTTCTGTCTGTCTCTCTCTTTCTCTTTGTCTTTTACCCTCTCTGTCTCTCCCACTCTGTTCCTGCTGATCTGTTTCTGTTCTCACTCTGTTCTTTCTCCCTCTTTCGCTCTATCCCTTTTGCTTCCTCTCTTCTCTCATCTTTTTCCATGCAATAACATTTTGCCCTTGTCGAAAAAGATACACACACACACACACACACACACACACTGTTCTGTATCCCTCACTCTTTTTCTGTGAATACTTTATAACACTACCTTGCCGCCTCCTCGCCTACCGGCCCCCGCTGTCCATTAGACATTAGAGACACGGTATTGCACTCAGAGCAGTGTTTTACGAATTTCTGATAACACGGATTGTGCAAATGAAACAGCGCTCTGAATTAATAAACATGCCCGGGCCCGAGGCTTTTAGCATGAAGATCCGCGTCCTTCTTTGCTTCCTCGATTTTATCTCGCGCTCATGCAATATTATTGATATAAGAACATCCACCTTTCGGCAACAATATCAGAGAATGCTCTTAGCGTTTCAGTTCGACCTGACGTCCGCAGTCTTGGCGCCATTATCCGAGCCGGACTCGCCAGTCTGGCAGGTGTACTTCCTCAATCTCAGCACAAACTCGGGTGACATGTCGGTGTGTTGGCGCGTGTCAGGTTGCCCTCTGGCGAGATGGGCAGCGACGCGACACGACACGAACAGCGGTGGAGTGGAACTGCATCCACTCCCACCCACTAAATCATTCAACCGGACGCGTACGCAGATTGTAGAGGATGAGAATCTGGACAGCTGAGGAGGAACAGGAGGCCCAGAGAATGTTCCGGATAGTTCATGCATAGATAGTTAGAGGCAAATCATTGTACTTTTCAGCAATGAGTGTCATCAATAGTTAATATCTCTTTATATTGTATAAATGTTGAACCAAGGAAATATAATTTCCCCTTGGGGGTGAATGAAGTATCTACCTATTAGGAGGGTAGTGTTATGATTCGGCATGGATTAAGTAATCGAGAAGTGCCCTAACGTGGGCCACTGCCAAACGGGGAACACCTAAACTCCGGTGGCTGTGGCTCCTCTCTAAACTAAAGAATGTCAGTAAAACTATGGTAAAAGCAAACTACGGCATTTTCCTGTCCCGCCTTAGGCAACTGACTGTCCCACATTAGGAAACTGCAAAAAAGGGCCAATTACCAAGGTGAGTACTACTAAACCTCTGTCTGTTGAACTGGGGTCTTAGCATTGGGCTATGAACATACAGCATGTTTCAGGAAAAGATCGCCACTTAGGGATTAGCTGGCGTCAATGATAAAGGGTAGATCGCCCTAATGTGGGCCCTTTTTTACAACTTCCTAATGTGATAAAGTCAGTTGCCTAATGACGGACAGCAGTTGAACTTAATGTTAGACATATTACCGTAGTTTGCTTCTAACATATTTTCACTGACATTCATTACTTTGGGAAGGCGCCAGAGCCACTGGAGCTTAGGTGTCCCACATTAGGCAGTGGCCCACGTTGGGGTAATCCACCATATTATATTCATTGTCAGCGAAACATGATCAAGATTCACTGAGACCAAGACACAGGCTAGTTAGTCACCAGAAGTAGAGACGGTCATATCCAGTCTGGCCAAAATGATTCTGGGTCATAATTTCACAAACGCGTCAGATTTGGCGTTAATATTTTTTATTTCAGCTCCCATAGGATCCCATTCATTCCGACTCTGTCGTTGGCGCCCCTAGCGGACAGTACCACCGGAAGAAGTCACGTGTGGGGTGTCTCTCTCTCACATAGCGTAGAGCTCTCTCTACCTCTCCTTGTCTCCGGATATACGTGTACTTTCAGCAATGGCACCGCGAAGTCGAAGGCTTCAACCCGGCTAGGATGAAAGCAACAGGATGACGTCACGCACGCTGCATCTACTTTATAAACGGCCTATGGTTTTATCGGTTGAGCATATGTGGCTGGCTGTGGCTCAGTTGGTAGTGAGGTCACTCCATCGACCCGAGAGGTTGGTGGTTTGAATCCCGGCTCCTACAGTCTCCATGGCAGAGTGTCCTTGGGCAAGATACCCCAAATTGCTCTCATTGGGTCATGGTTGAGGGCTTTTCATGGTTTCATGAATGTGTACATAATTTCCTGTTTGCGATTACTAGGGTATTCCAGACATTTGCTAAGATATTAGCTTTTTTAGCGCTGCAAGATACTATGGTGAGGTACGTTGCAAAGGAGGATTGTGAAGTGGTTGTCATTCTTCTATTTTGCGTTCTCATTCTGTAACACTCAGGGTAATTATGTGTGTGTGTGTGTGTGTGTGTGTCTATGTGTGTGTGTGTGTGATGTAATTGATGACAAATAGAGGAATTTCCTGTGTCTGTACTTTCCGGGTAAATCCAGTTCCAGAAAGTAAAAGTCTTGCCATGTTTTGTGCAAACATAGACAATACCAGCTGCTACTAATTAGTGCAGCGCTTCAGTCAGGTTGATCTGCTGATCAGAGACAACACCTGTTTTCAGTGCACAGATAGAACCAAAACATGGCAGGACTTTTACTTTCTGGAACTGGACTTGCCCTCTCTCTTCTACTGTAATCTACTGGAACATGAGTCCGTGCTTTTTTCCATGAATGTATTCGGAAATCCCTGCTAGATGCCAAGCTGTTAAAAGCTATTCTAAATTTTGTATATTGACGGCAGGCAGTTCCGGAAAGTTCTGGGCTGAATATAACTTCCGGTGCCGTTGCGTCGCTGCGACTTATTGTCTATTTAATGGGAGCACACACCGATTGCGTTATTAAAAAATGATGGTGGTAATGTTTGCTGTGCTAATCCACACCCAAATGTTCTAGTGCGGATCTGTCCCACAAACACATGATTCTATAATTCTCGCAACCTGTTGCATTTCCTGTTTTTTGGTCCAGAAGAACATGTGTTTTCAGCACGTACTCCAATTATATTATCTGTAATCACTTTGACCTCAGTTCGAGGAGTCGTTTTTGAGAAGGCCCAGATATTGCTAACCCAATCTGATCTACTGGGACACCAATTTTTGTTATTCGGGTTAAGTTTGGGTATGAAAGTTGCTTTCTCTTTTCCCACTATATAATTTCACTATCAATAACCAGTGTTAAAGAATTTCCGATATACAGCAACACAGAAATATGGGAAGGGCGTTATCCCTTTGCAACAATTACCTACAATCACTACACCCAAACATCCAGAGGTCTGTAATGACCTTTACTCGAGGAGTCTTTATTTGATAACCACCTCTCTGAATTAGCTCAATTTGTTTCCAAAACATTGACGTCGGTATGCGGACTTGGGAGGGGACAGTTTTATCTCCAGAAGGTACGTCAGGGATCAGCCACGGCCAGGCAAGGGGAGAACAAGACGAGCGCGGATCGTATCTATTCCCAGAAAAGAAACACACACGCAAATCAGTCACGCGTCACGCAAGACCGGCTCTGTTTTCCAGAACATGATGTACGAGCATCTTTCAGGCAGCGCGCCACGCAACCTTGTCAATACCATCCTGATAATAATGACCACATCCCTGAACAACCTCAGGTTTCTGCGCTACTTGGCAGTCGTTCTGAGGCCCGGAATTAACAGAACGCTTCTCGGGGAGAAAAGAGAAGCTGACGAAAGGAAAGTTTAAGACTTTGACATGTGCCAGATTATTGCCAAACGTTGTGGGTAGCTGTCAGATTTGCTTTTTGAGATTGTGCAGAAGAAGCAACTGAAGAAGAGAACATCTTGAAACAATTCTAAGATATGAGTAGTATAACAAAAAAAAAGAGGTATATTAATAGGCTGGTTGGCCAAGCACTTTGTCACCACTGAGGGGAAAGTCTTCATGTGTGCGTGCGAACCTGCCTTGCTCGTATGAAGAAAATGCAAAATGAAACACTTACAACTGTTATTAGGAAGAAGAAAAAACGCAACAGCAAATCACTACACATTAGCAGTAGCGTAGCCTTGGTTCTGTGTTGTTTCTCAAAGTCATATTAAATTGCATCATAGTTGAGGACACATAAATGCCAATAAATGCCACACACAAGTACACTCAATTCTGAATTGAGAAGTAAAGTGCAAATCCAAAAAAAAAACGATCCGCTTATTTTGCTATGGTCCCTCCAAAACCCTAGCACCTAATCCCTAAATTAAACCCTGACCTTAATCCTAACCTAACCCTAACAAAGCGGATCATTTTTGGGATTCAAACTTTACATCACGGCAAATAATACGCCAAGATGATCCGATCTAACACCAGGATGATCGGAATGGAGTCATTTCGGAAGGGTGGGCACACCCCCATCGTAAGGGCACGAGGAACATATACGCACAAATACCATGACAGCAATTATATAGATTTTAGGGATGTTACAAAGATGTAAGATATGTTAGAATGTTATAAAGATATAAAGATACATTTTTTTATTTATTTAAAATGATCATAACATTGTGTGCCGCAGTTGCTCAGTCTGTTAAGACTAGAAATGTAGAAAGCACAGAGGATGGATTTCCCTAAAGTGGTCCACTGCCTAATGTGGGCTCCTCCCTAAACTAACGAATGTCAGTGAAACTATGGTAAAAGCAAACTGTGGTAATGTGTCTAACATTAAGTCCGTCGGGGCTGTTGTTACACCAGAGTAAATACACAGGCCAACACATGTGGACTGGAAGCAGAGGCAGACAATCCAAACGATGGCACGACAACATCCACAGAACAATGGGCCGCGACCTCTGGAGGAGGATGACCGATGTTGGTGCACATTCCACTACAAGAGGAGATAGTGAACTATGACATGTGTACATTCATCATGCAACACACAACTAATAAAGCAGCACGGTGGTGCAGTGGTTAGCATTGCTGCCTCACAGCAAGCAGGTCCTGGTATCGAATCCCAACCCAGACAGGTCCTTTCTGTGTGCAGTTTACATGTTCGCCCCGTGTCTGCGTGGGTTTCCACCGGGCACTCCGGTTCTAGTTAACCTACTCCATTCAGTGCCCCTGGCCAAGGCACTGGCTCAAAATCTGGAGTTGGCCCCCGGGCGCTGCACCGCGGCTGCCCACACTCCTCAGCGATGGAGGAAATAAAGAACCCTTTTCTCCTCTATAAGGTGCATCTGTTTGAAACTGTTTTTCCAATCGTTGTCAATGACTTGTATCTTTATCTTGTTTTCAACTTTGTTGTTGCCTTGTCTACTGTAATTGAGGTTAACCCAAGTAAATTAAAAATGTAAATCATATGAAGAGGATTGAGGGAATATCCCAATGTCATAGAGTTTGACAGAATATCACTGTCTTAGGGACCATTGCAGTGGATTAGTGGGTAGATATTTGGCTCTGGATCTGGGAGACGATCGAAAACCAGGGTGAGTCATACTAAAGACTTGAAAAACGGTAGCCAATGCCTCCTTGCTTGCCACACAGCACACAAAGGCTCTTTGTAATGTGCCACAGGCCATTATGGAAGAGTAGGCTAAAATGGCAATGTCAGTGCATCATTTGCAATATTAGTTCTACAATACAGCACATTCATTCATGCGGCATGACACAAGGACTACAGCATAAGAGACCCATGTAGTATCACTCCATAGGTTTGCAACACCAAGCATCTCAAGTGAAAAATTGAACGGCGACATTAGCCCTGTTTAGATGAACACTTTTTTTCTGATTGAATTTAGGCGGACCAAATATAATTTGCTTCACCTGTATACATAAACGCTTACCAATCGGCAGAGATGGCAAAAGTACCCAAATGTCTTACTTAAGTAAGAGTAAAATACATTTGTGAAAAAACAACTCGAGTACGACTACAAAGTACTGATCCAAATATCTACTCGAGTAGAGTTAAAAGTACATGCTCAGAAATGTACTCAAAAAGTATTTTTGAAAGTAAAAAGTAGAAGCTCTAAAATTATTTTTTAAAGTATAAAGTACAAAGTACTAAAAAGAAAATTGTATGTAAAATGAATTTTTTTCAATGTTAGTTTGTCAATGTTATTATTTGAATAAATTACTAACAACCTAGCCTAATTTCGCTTATGTCTCAGGACTAAATGAAAACCA
>OMKY01141337.1:1475-13075 GCA_900302395.1 Bregmaceros cantori
CTTGCCCGGAGGATTTTGGTGTTCACTGAGGTGTTGTCATAAACATTTGTGCAGCGCGGCCTGACGAGTGGACTCCGGGGCCCGTGCGCGCGCGGGCGTCACGAGCATTCCCACGTCATCCGCGGCCAGCCACCAAAGTCAGCGGCGTCCAGCTTTAGTCAGTAAAGTATCGGGAAAGGTCATCCGCGGTGAAAGTTTAATTTAGTGTAGGGCTGCAACTAATCATTCGTTTGATCATAGATTAATCGCCCATTTCTGCGGATGATTAATCAATAAATCGGTTCATTTTTCAATTAAAATCAGATCGATTATTATTAAAACTTTTTTGTTTCACTTTCTCCACCCATTGCTAACATTTCCATTATTTAGTACTAGCATGGAACAGCCTACTCTTCCATCCTAAATTCTAACATATTGGGTTTTCTAGACGTGTTGTCTTCATTGTATTAGGACCATGACACTGGGAATGGAGACTGGCTGATGTGTGCGGCGGTGCTTTCATGGGGTAAGCGGCGGCGCTTCCGAAAGCATGCTGTAGGGGGCGCTACATCGCCCGGCTCAAGGCACAGGGTGCTCTGCTTTCGGTCAGGGTTGAGCCACGAAGAAGGGTACGGATAACTGGCTAACTGCTAACACCTGTGGCTCACTCTAAGATGCAGGCTCCGTTCGGTTGAGCCTGCTGGCATTTTCTTGGATCCCAAGGCTGAGTATCACCCTTTAACTAATCCTATGGTTAAATAACTCTGCCTCTCTACCATGCGGTTATGGTTCTTGCTGAACGGCGGGTGTTAATGTTAAAAGACAATCTTTCCACATCTGTCTGTTCGTGCGATGCTTCCTCTTGCAGTGATCGTGATTTGCGAGTCAAAATCCCCGTAGTCTATTCTCCAATAACTTTATTGGAGAAGGGCCGGCTACCAATGATTATAACACTCAACGAGTTGTGGCCGCCTCAAGCCACTAATACACTCGTACAAATTCCATCTTGTGTTTATGTGGCTAGCTGGTTCGGTCCGGTCATACTGAGTCACTACAACGGTCAGTCTGCATCAGGGCTTGAAAACGAAATTATTTTTAAAGAGTTCCGTTCCGAACGGTTCAGGCAGGCCTATGTTTAACGTTTTCGTTCTCGGAACCGTTCCGCTACCACAATATCGGTCCTGAACCGGTTCGAACGCAAAAATTGCGTTCGTTCTTAAAGTTCCTTATATTGTGCAATGTTACATTTTTAGATATAGTTAGTACAAAATATATTTGCTGGACTTTCAAACTTCACAAGATGGAGGCCCAGATGCATGGGGCTTGATGACTCACAGTGAAAGTTGGATGGATGCACAACCGGAAATAGTCTCCCAGACATAGGACATGTTCAAATATATAGAGAACAGAAAAAACGTTTTTAACCGGTTTTGTGGATTTCATAATGTTCCGTTTCTGTTCCGGAAGAGTTGAGAAATATTTTTCCGTTTCTGTTTCCGTTCCTCATAAAATTCCGTAAAATTCTGTTTGTTTTCGGTTTTCGTTTTTGTTCTGTGAACCGGTTCAGAGCCCTGGTCTGCATAGAACTAAATTATTATCGTGAGTCTCCAATTATACTCACGTTATCCTGCCAGTGTCTCTGGCATTTTGTGAGAGTTAAACTACACTCTCCTTGGGCTTAATGCCTAGTAGACATTGTATCCAGTTCCACCAAGCACGCACCTTTAACATGCATCCACACATCCATACTTCCATATTGCATGTTCAATGGTAGTTCTAATAACTACCACCAGGAATCATAACGCTGGCATTGGGAACAACAAATATTTAAGACGTTTGATGAAGATGAAGATGGGCCACACAAGGAAACGATGAATGGCTTATGAGATGAGTTGGTGATTATTTCAATAATCGATGATCATGGAATCAACGATGAATCCATGATTAGTGTCCCGACTCCTTTGCAATAATAATAGAAATGAGGGACGCACCGGTACATCAGTAATAACTAGGGGTGTGAATCACACCCTTCAAGGCGATTCCATTCAGTATTGATTTTCTGAACGATTTGATTTTTTTTTCGATACTCAAGAATTCATCACGATTCGATACGATTCCATACAATTCATTGTTTGTTTGTTTTTTTTAAGCTGACAGGCTAGACAATGTTTCAAATTTTAAATAAATCAATGATAATATGGTAATATCGTTTTATTTGTGGAACAGCGAATAAAAATCTTGTATCAAAAAGTACTGTACAAAAGAACACAAAATGTGTACTGAGGTAGGAGGCGCCAGGGCTATCCAACTACTTTGCTCAGAAGCATTGTCAGAAGCGCAGCGGTCCAGGGGCCGTGGCAGATGCCGGACTGCTTTATACAGTTCTTCAGACAATCTTAGAGTTTGTGTGGTAGCGCTCATATGAGCGGTGTGTGTGTGGCGTTTACATGTTCTCCCGGTGTCTGCCTGGGTTTCCTCCAGGCACTCCGTTTCCCCCACCACCAAAATATGTTCTAGTTAATCTGCTCCAGTCAGTGCCCCTGGCCAAGGTTCTGACTCAGAATCCGGAGTTGGCCCCCGGGCGCTGCACACGCAGCTGCCCACGCAGCTGCCCACCGGTCCTCAGGGATGGGTTAAATGCGGAGGAAGAATTTCACTGTACATGAATATATGTGTGACGAAATAAAGTACTGTATCTTATGTTATACTGTCTCTGAACGAAGAACTGAAGAATAAATAATGCTTCAGCTAGGGCTGTACAAAAAAAATCGATCGATTTGAAAAAAATCTGATTATTTTGTTCAGAGGATTTGGGAAAAAAAATGTATTTCCTTTTTAACATTGATAACAACGATTTTACTGGTCTGTTTTCAACTTATATGGGTGAATAAAATGTATATAAATTGATAATTGTATTAATCCTAAACCAAAGGGTGAGGTGTCTCTAATTTAGAGCTGCAACTGATTAATCGATTAATTGATGATAATCGATTATTGAATTAATCGGCAACTAATTTGATAATCGATCAATCGACAGCGATTAATCGTTTCTTTGTTTGGTCACTCCTCTGCTTAAATGTGTTGAACATGTTGTTCAATGTTTGCTATATCAACAATGTTTCAGGTTAATTATCATTACAATTTTGTGCGCCGCTGTAGCTCAGTATGTTAAGAGTGAGTACACTGCGAAGCACACAAGTGCCATGTGTGTGGCGAATCGTGGGTTTGCTTCCCCTCTCCGACATCTTTGCCACATGTCTCCTCCTCTCACTTCACCTTTTTTCCAGCCAAGACATTTGTTCCGAAAATACAAACGTTCCGATTTCACATTTCTAAAAAAAATGAACAGATTAATCGATTAATCGCCAGAAAAGATGGCCGATTAATCGATTATCAAAATAATCGTTAGTTACAGCCCTACTTTAATTAACTAACTCTCTAATTAAATTGACACAAAGTTTGAAATATGAATCTTCTAGTTTCAAGCACAAGCAAAAAAAACAGTAACTTCTGAATGGGGAGGAGTAGTAGTGCATCACCGCAGGTGTTCTAATCGTGTTACAAGAGCTCTGACAGCGCCATGACAACGTTTTGATACTAGTTTATTAGTTTTGATATACTCTGGTTTATTATTAGCTTCCACTTTACGGCCACTTTGAAAAGCGACACGCCGACGTCAATGCGAGCGTTTCGGAGGACTCTCTGTATGATGCATGTCGTGAGCCTGTTACTGCAGACACCAATCTAGAATATGTCTTTGACTTCAAGTCAGAGACATACTGGTTATATGCGAGGCTCGCCACTAGGCCAACGAGCCCCACAAGGCCGTTGACTGTAAATGGACAAAGCAGCATGCAACATACAGACACAGTCCTGCCACTAAAACTTGTAATAGATTCCTGATTACCAGAGGTGGAAAGAATACTGAAAAAAATTATTGAGTAAAAGTATCTTTACTTTGCTTAAATTGTACTCAGGGTAAAAGTAAAACTACCCATCTCAAAATGTACTCAAGTAGTACTGCCCAGTAGCTCAGTTGGTTAGGCAGAGCGCTGGAAAGCACGCAAATGCCTCAATGGCGCGGTGAGTCGGTGGTTCGAATCTCGCCACCGACGTATTTCCCGCATGTCTGCCCCCCATCTTCACCTGTTTCCGATAACCCTAATAAATAAATCTTGGAAAAAAACAGCCTGAATGGGCCGGAAAAAAAAAACGTTTTAAAAAAATGTACTCAAGTAAAAGTACAAAATTCATTTCAAATGTAATGAGTAAAATGAATAAAAGTTACTTTCAATTACTTAATGCAAAAAAAAGCATGAGTCATGAATCAAATTCAGCATTTTTTTTTCTTTTCATTTTTTATCATTTTCATGTGCGATGCGTGGACGATGCGTTGGTTCTGGCTCACCAGGCTGAACAGGAGTTTAACTTTCCGCCCGAATAAAATCCACCCACCAGTATGTTTTGCACCTAGCGGTACTGTCCACTAGGGGCGCCAACGAACGAGTCGGAATGAATGGGATCCTATGGGAGCTGAAATAAAAAATATTATTTACGTTTGTGAAATTGTGACACCCCCTCACACAATTAACCGATAATTATCCTGGCAATATACATTAAAAAATCAATTAGGAAAGATCTTTAAATAGTTTAAAACAGGCTAAGATGGGAATAATTATATTGGAATTCCCATAGGGCTGAGTTTTCTGAGACTATGCTCCACCAGCCTGAGGCCCATACCGGAAGTAGGCACGGACATCCATTTTTATACACAGCCTATGTTCACATCCCAACGCTAACCCATGGGGTGTAGTTCCCTTGTTAGACATAGGGTGGCAGTATGGATGCGACAGCATTCCAAGAGGTCCCACCCAGTGCCCTTTTAGCCAGCAGGTCAGTTGGCCCCCAGCGCAAACGGGGTCCCAGTGTAATGCTTGCCGGTATTTGAGACGGTGTGAACTATAACTCGCAGTGCCTAAGCAAAACACAGGCAAACCCAATCTCCCCTCTCTCTCTCTCCCTCTCTCTCAGTCTCCCCCACTCTCCCAACATTTACAGGGACTGAACACCTTGTCATCGAACAATCTAAAGTCTAGGAAGTGGAATTGCAAACAAGTCACTTAGCGCGGCTACCGTGTGGTGAGCGATACACCGGTGATAAGGTGCGTCGGCACGCCATTCCAGGCACGGTGGCGAGCTGCCTGTGGGGGGGCACAAGAACCCAAACGGCGCTAAACACCCCAGGAACCGACACTCCGAGCACCTGCCGAAACCCAAGCCGTTCCCACTCGGCCAGCGTCCCCAACATAACCGTGTCAGATAGGGAAATTCGCCTGATGAACAGCCTGCCGCCCTCAACTAGAAAGGGGAGGCGGCCTGGCGGAGAGGGTGATGGTGTCTTTGGGTAACTTGATGTGCTGTCATGCACACCGCCCGCACGCCGGCCCAGAACACACATTACAGCAGCTTTTAAAAATAAGGCTGATGTTGGACCAGGGGTGTGGCAGGTGAAGCTAACTTTAAAGACACTGATAGCTCAATGTGACTATCAGTGCTTTGGGGCGTGGCTTTGGGGCGTGGCCAAGACCAGAGCTACGCATCCTCGGGGTTTGTTTGGAGAGGTATGTTCAAGTTGGAGAGGTATGTTTGCTGTTTGGAGAGGTATGTTGAAGTCGCTGTTTGAAGAGGAAGAGGTATGTTCAAGTTGCTGTTTGAAGAGGAAGAGGTATGTTCAAATTGCTGTTTGAAGAGGAAGAGGTATGTTCAAGTCGCTGTTCGAAGAGGTATGTTCAAGTTGATGTTCGAAGAGGTATGTTCAAGTTGCTGTTGTGTTTCATCAACAGTACAAATTGATAGAGGTGCACCGATCCGATCCTCAGATCGGTGATCGGGGGCCGATCAGACTTTTTTCCAAGGATCGGGACTCGTGATTTTGTCCCGATTAGGATCAGTAAACGAGACGGGGAGGCAAATGACTGTTTGTTTACTTTGACTATTATTGAAATTGACAATGTGCGGGTACTACCAATTTTTGCAGCTTCAGAACTCTGTGTCGGGACTCGGTACCGGAAAAGGACGGCCGATGGTTAAAATCAAAGGATCGGTGCACCCCTACAAATTGATGAACTAAATGAAGGCGATGTAGCTTAGTTCTTTTTAAAACATACAATACGTCATGCGATGGATGACAGGACACTGCCTTATCGACCACACAGAAATAACTCCACAGATTAACCTCACTCATACCAATAATGACAATAATCAAAAGCAGAACCCTTAAACTCTACGGACACACAAGAGATCCTAAATAGGTCTAACAAAACTCTGCCTTGAAGAATTAGTGGTCAGAAAGAGAAGCAGAGGAAGACAACACAAAAGATGGCGTGACAACATCTAGGAATAGTCAGGACTTGAACTGATGAGCCTCAACAGAATGACCCTGGACCCTTGGAGGACGCTGACCATGTTGGTGCACAGTCTGCTACAAGAGGACAAAGTCCCACAGGCCGAGCAGCGCCGCAGGTTTGCATACCCTCATCGGCTTTCCTGTCACTGTCTCTCTCAATAAAGAATGAAAAAACGGCGCCTGCACCAAAAAAATAACTCAAAAAACCTTGGCTCATCCCCCTGGCGGCCGTGTTGAGGAAAGTGGAGACACATCCTCCTGGCCTAAACCAAGTTGAGAAGTGGTGAACAGAGTTGAGTTTATTCTGAAGCAGAGAAGCGGCTCATGTGGTACACAACAAGCCCAACAACGTGTCGCCCACTCCTTTTGTCGTGACTTCACACGTCGCATCGACGCGCCTTGCAGTGGCTCAGAAATGGCAGGAAGAGTTATATCTATTCTACAATCTGGGCGGACGGAGCCTTTGTGGTGGCTGCCCCAAAGATTGGAACGAGCTGGCAGGTGCAGAGGGATCGATCAAGGTTCTAAATCTTCCTTGAAAACCCACCTCTCCTCGGTGGCATCCAACTAAATCTAAGCGCACTCTCACAAGCCGATAGTTACCTGTGCAGGCCCTCGTTGTTTTTAATACTTTTTTTTACATTTTTCATAATTATTTTTAATTAATATTTGAAAATGAGTGGCCTCAAACTGCCTCGCAGCACAGCTGATGACGCGCCATGGCGTCATTGGGCATTGGAGAGTTAATATTGATACCCAGCAGCACACGGTGCTAATGACTTCTCACAGCTATTTGTAAACTGTCAACCTGACATAGTTTGCTTTGTTCCTGTGTTTTTCCCTGCGGTGGATTATTTTATTTCTCGGGTTAGTGTAACTACAAGCACACTCCCATAGAATTTTCTAGTGTGGAATGTGGATCTGTGCCCCACAAACCGACAATTCAATATTCTACTCAACCCCAACAGTGTGCGTTTTGTGTGACAAATTCAGCCACTTCTGTCCGCTGTGATGACTTTACACAGGCTGCAAGACAGACACCAGAAGTGTATTTTCAAAGAACAGGACAAAAGTCCAGCTACCAGTTTTTAGTGTGTTAACTCTATAGGGTTAGTGTGTTAACTCTATAGGTTTAGTGTGTTAACTCTATAGGTTAGTGTGTTAACTCTACAGGGGCAAAAGACACCCTGCCTACATTTGCGTCTCTTCCTCGCCAGTGTTTTGGTTCCTTCCCAAGTCAAGTACCAACCTGGGAAGCTGCCTTCTCTCTGCCACCCCAGAATTACACCCCTGCCCAAGTACCAACCTGGGGAGCTGCCTTCGCCCTGCCACCCCAGAATTACACCTCTGCCCAAGTACCAACCAGGGGAGCTGCCTTCTCCCTGCCATCCCAGAATTACACCTCTTCCCAAGTACCAAACTGCGGAGCTGCCTTCTCCCTGCCACCCCAGAATTACACCCCTTACTACATTCACTTCAACTGATTGACGCGGCCTTGTGGGCAGAGATTGGGGGAGGCCGGCGTTGAAGCTTTCTAAATAGAGCACACAGACTACATTAGCTGCTGAGCTAAAGCTGGCTTCTTTTCACCATTGTGGTTCCACCCGACTTGCAAAGGTGTCGGCTGTTTCTTCTTCTGTTCTTCTAAATGAGTCTCACAGTACGTCAACGTCAACATTTCCACCAGACAGCGCTGGCGAATCTGTCAGACCCGCGTGCGTACCACCATGCTACACACAGACAGTATTTGTGTCTGTTTGACTATTGATTGACACATTGAAAGAGCACCGTTCACGAAAATATGGTTGAATTGAAAGCATGAATTCATAAAATTGAGAATAAAAGTAACACCACTATAGGGCTGTCAGTCTCCCCTCAGGTCTGTGTGTGTCTGTGTGTGTGTGTGTCTGTGTGTGTGTGTGTGTGTCTGTGTGTGTCTGTCTGTGGGTGTGTGTCTGTGTGTGTGTTGTGAAAATTTCTCAGCATCGTTTGGGCATGGAACTATGTCACCACTGTGCATCCCTGGAGGAAATCACGGGAGGAATATTTTAATTAAAAAAATAATTGATATTCTTTTTAGCTTTGTTTTCGGGATACACCGTTAGCATTCAGGACGACTGCATAGGCCTAGTTTTTGTATGTGGTCCCTTATATAGAACCACACAGTGTAACTTTATTCCACATGGTGTGGTATAAAATAGCCACTGCCATGACCCTTCTGTTCCCCTACTTACATTTACATTTATTCCAAAATGTTCATGTTTTCTCATCCTTTCCAATATTCATATATAGTATGTTGTCTGTAGAGACGAGCAGACCTTCACATATTATTAAAAACATTCGTCCTCTCGCTGCTTTTGCCGCCTAATTAGTCCTCCAAGGAATGAAGCTGTTTGAGGAAAAAATGTGCTATTAATTTTTATTTTTATTTTCTCCAAAGGAAGGGACACTACACATTAATGAAGATCAGTAAAAAACAAACAAGCATCAGACACAAATGTAAATGTGGCAAAAGTTAGCAATAACCCTGTTTGATGGTCGATGCCTCCAGAGGAGTCACTGAAGTTACCGAAATTAAGTTACAGTCCCCAGGTGTTGGCCCACATTAACGTTACTGGTTACCCGCTGGAGCTGCGCTGTGGGAGCAGGTTATATTTTTGGTCGCGTTGGTTTGTCTGTCTGTCTGTCTGTCGCCAAGATAACTAAAAAAGTTGTGTACGGATCCGGACAAAATTTTGTAGAGTTGTTGGAAATGACCAACGGAAGAAGTGACTACATTTTGGTGCATTTCTGTAGCCTATAAGTAACATAATCATACTTAATCACCAACTTACCGAGAGATCGCTGGGTTCTTAGCACGGTCACGTGACCAGATTTCCGGGTTGCAGTGGATGCTGGGAAATGTAGTTGGCATGTTTGCCGGTGGCATCAATCGCAATTGGGCTACTCTACGTACACTTGCAATGATAATGGGTTGCCACACATACTGCTTGCACTAACTATTTTTTTTGTACCACCACTCTGAGTGCTTCTAACTTGTCATCGACTTTAATTTGTTGCTCTACAAGTAAGTGTTTAAATTTGTACGGGTAAGCGTTTAAGTTTTCTATATGATAAATGTCAAACAAGCTGTTTGCTGAAACTCACAGAATGTGCTTTTCTGTAGTGGTGTTATTTGGGTGTTAAATTCACACCCATTGTTACCGCTAGATCTGGGGCCATTTTCTATACTGGTGTTGAATTGCAATCTTTATTTATAGTAGCTGGTAGCTCTACTGAAGTTAAACAGACATGAGAAGTAAGCTCTCTTTAATAATTGTGAACTGAAGTGTTACGGTTTTGCATATGGATGAGTAAAAAGCACCGACTCCAAACCTTATTTAAGCACATAAAGAAAGAACAGAAAATACGGGGGCTGGCATTTTGTCCCGCCCTTCCGAAACCCATTTCCAGTGTCTGGATGTTGCCCATGTAAAGTCATCGTAGTGGACCGCGGTGGCTCACACAAAACACACACAGCACATGGTTAAACCCCTATGTTCCGAAATCCCCATGTTCAGAAATCCATGTTTTCAGCAAAGTTATGGGTCTTGGGGGTTAACCCCCAAACCTAATCCCTACCCTAACCCTAACCCCTACCCTAACCCCTTAATCATTTTTCATAAAATAGTGATTTAATAGTGATTTCGGAACATAAGGATTTCGGAACATAGGGATTTCCCCCAACACACACACCAGTTCAAAATCCAACCACTAGATGTTGCTCTGTGTCCAGTTACACTTCACCACACTCGCTTCATTCATCGCTTTGCATAAGTATTGATGAAATATCAAAGTCAAAATCCGACTTAAAGTTACTCACCGAGTGGTCAAGTTCTTTTGGCCCAATAGGCTGGCTGCTTCTACTAGTAATTCCAAAAAGAATGAGGAAATGGAGGAGGTTGAACTGATTATTGAATCATGCGTTTGTGGGTCACAGATCCAGTTACCGCTAAGCAGACATGTTGAAAAATAACCGAAAACACAGCAAAATAAATTGAACCGGAAGTGACGTGCAGGCTAGCCTAACCGGAATTACCCGCCGAACTGGTCAATAGAATTAGTGTCCATGTCTCACGTCCT
Organism: Bregmaceros cantori; assembly: GCA_900302395.1. Lineage (NCBI taxonomy): Eukaryota > Metazoa > Chordata > Actinopteri > Gadiformes > Bregmacerotidae > Bregmaceros > Bregmaceros cantori. The sequence goes on from OMKY01141337.1 coordinate 11,983, forward strand.
CATTTCACCCCTTTTTCCTGTTCCAATATGTCTGAAACACTGCAGGATTTCCTGTTTTTTTCCTTTGTGCCATTTCCTGTTTACCCCGACAACAGCAGAAATATACTGCACGGAAAATTAAATAAATCAAGTGGTTACAGTCTAGTGTTATGAACGTCCACCTGTGTGTAAGATAGAAAGTGTGTGTGTGTGTGTGTTCACTGAGAGACTGCTACAATGCGCGAGTGTGGCGGAACCATCTGGAAATGTATGGCATTTGAGAGAAGGAAGAAAAATCACACAACCATTGCGATCTGTGAGATGCGTGACGCGCGGTGGGAATGCGCGGCGTTCACGGTGGCTTAGCCGTTCTTTGAGGTTGGGGGCGTCATGCGTTTAAAGGTATGATGGAAAATTCCGGCAGTAATTGTGCAGCTGATGTGTGATGTGAAATTGAAGTGAATTATTTTTCTGGGGACCAGATATCCGTGCAGAATGAACGGGACGTGTGTGGGTATATATAGTAGTTCCCAGCGTGAGGGTGACAAAGGGAATATTTAAATTGCTTTAAAACAGGAGTAGTGTATAATAATAAACAGAGACAGGAAATGATGAGATTATTGAGTTTCTGGGACTTCTACAAAAACAGGTGAATAGCTCTTAGAAGCACAGCTTTGAAACGGTTCAAGGAACGAAAACAAAGAACAGAAACTTTTTGTATTTTCCAGGGAACAGAAACAAAACCGGAATCGTTATTATTTTTATGTTGGAACAGGAACACTTTTTTAAAAGTAAAGGTAACCGGTTAATACCGGTGTTATGAATTTCGATGGTAGTTGATTTACAACTACCATTAAACATGCAAGATAGGAGTTGGGTGTGTGGATGCATGTCAATGGTGCGTGCTTGGTGTACTGGAATACAATGCCAACTGGGCATTCAGCCCACAGAGAGTGTTACGAACACTCTCATAAATACGCCAGAGATACTGGCTGAAATAACGTGAGTAGGATTGGACTCACGAAGAATTTAGTTCTAAACAGACAAGCAGAAGATGCGACTGCGTGCGTACCAGCTAGCCTCATATTCACAGGTGGAACTTGTACGAGTAGTA
>OMKY01141352.1:2500-13356 GCA_900302395.1 Bregmaceros cantori
TCCATCGACCTCTGGGTTATGGGCCCAGCACGCTTCCACTGCGCCACTCTGCTTGTTTATGAGTCAGGAGGACATTAATGTTGAATGTTCTCCTATGACGTCGGAAGCTTAAAAATGTGTGCTTAGCAGCGGATGGTTTCGATCCATCGATCTTTGGGTTATGGGCCCAGCACGCATCCGCTGCACCACTCTGCTGTCAGACACCCCAGATGGGACTCGAACCCACAATCCCTGGCTTAGGAGGCCAGTGCCTTATCCATTAGGCCACTGGGGCATGCATGAAATGGGGCAGGCATGAAAGGGGGCAGGCCTTACAGTGGAATGAATGGCTGTGTTGAATGTGTTTCTATGAAGTCGGTAGAGTAAAAAAAATGTGCTTAGCAGAGGATGGTTTCGATCCATCGACCTCTGGGTTATAGGCCCAGCACGCTTCCGCTGCGCCACTCTGCTTCTTTATTAGGCAGTGAATCCTCTGGCTTAGGAGGACATTAATGTTAAAGGGTCTGCTATGACGTCGGATGAGTAAAAATGTGTGCTTAGCAGAGGATGGTTTCAATCCAGCGACCTCTGCGTTATGGGCCCAGCACGCTTCCGCTGCGCCACTCTGCTAGTTTATCAGTCAGTGAATCCTCTGGCTTAGGAGGACATTAATCTTGAAGGTTCTGCTATGACGTCGGAAGAGTAAAAATGTGTGCCTAGCAGAGGATGGTTTCGATCCATCGATCTTTGGGTTATGGGCCCAGCACGCATCCGCTGCGCCACTCTGCTGTCAGACACCCCAGATGGGACTCGAACCCACAATCCCTGGCTTAGGAGGCCAGTGCCTTATCCATTAGGCCACTGGGGCATGCGTGAAATAGGGCAGGCATGAAAGGGGGCAGGCCTTACAGTGGAATGAATGGCTGTGTTGGATGTGTTTCTATGAAGTCGGTAGAGTAAAAACGATGTGCTTAGCAGAGGATGGTTTCGATCCATCGACCTCTGGGTTATGGGCCCAGCACGCATCCGCTGCACCACTCTGCTGTCAGACACCCCAGATGGGACTCGAACCCACAATCCCTGGCTTAGGAGGCCAGTGCCTTATCCATTAGGCCACTGGGGCATGCGTGAAATAGGGCAGGCATGAAAGGGGGCAGGCCTTACAGTGGAATGAATGGCTGTGTTGGATGTGTTTCTATGAAGTCGGTAGAGTAAAAACGATGTGCTTAGCAGAGGATGGTTTCGATCCATCGACCTCTGGGTTATGGGCCCAGCACGCAGCAGGCTTCTGCTGCGCCACTTGTTTATGAGTCAGTGAATCCTCTGGCTTAGGAGGCCATTAATGTTGAATGTTCTGCTATGACGTCGGAAGAGTAAAAATGTGCGCTTACCAGAGCATGTTTTCAATCCATCGACCGCTGGGTTATGGGCCCAGCGCATTTCTGCTGTAGCACTCTGCTGTCAGACACCCCAGATGGGACTCGAACCCACAATCCCTGGCATAGGAGGCCAGTGCCTTATCCATTAGGTCACTGGGGCATGCATGAAAGGGGGCAGGCCTTACAGTGGAAGGAATGGCTGTGTTGAATGTGTTTCTATGTAGTCGGTAGAGTAAAAAAGATGTGCTTAGCAGAGGATGGTTTCAATCCATCGACCTCTGGGTTATGGGCCCAGCACGCTTCCGCTGCGCCCCTCTGCTTGTTTATTAGTCAGTGAATCCTCTGGCTTAGGAGGCCATTAATGTTGAATGTTCTGCTATGACGTCGGAAGAGTAAACATGTGTGCTTAGCAGAGGATGGTTTCGATCCATCGACCTCTGGGTTATGGGCTCAGGACGCCTCCGCTGCGCCACTCTGCTGTCCGACACCCCAGATGGAACTCGAACCCACAATCCCCAGCTTAGGAGCCCAGTGCCTTATCCAAAGGCCACTGGGGCATGCATGAAACGGAGTAGACATGAAAGGGGGCAGGCCTTACAGTGGAATGAATGTCTGTGTTGAATGTGTTTCTATGAAGTCGGTAGAGTAAAAAAGATGTGCTTAGCAGAGGATGGTTTCGATCCATCGACCGCTGGGTTATGGGCCCAGCACGCTTCCGCTGTGCCACTCTGCTGTCTGACATTGCAGATGGGACTCAAACCCACATTCCCTGGCTTAGGAGGCCAGTGCCTTAGCCATTAGGCCACTGGAGCAGGCTTGAAAGGGGGCAGGCCTTATAGTGGAATGAATGGCTGTGTTGAATGTGTTTCTATGAAGTCGGTAGAGTAAAAATGATGTGCTTAGCAGAGGATGCTTTCACTCTGCTTCGGCAGGAGACAGTGAATTCTCTGGCTTTGGAGGCCATTAATGTTGAAGGTTCTGCTATGACATCGGAAGAGTAAAAATTTGTGCTTAGCGGAGGATGGTTTCGATACATCAACCTCTGGGTTATGGGCCCAGCGCGCTTCCGCTGCGCCACTCTGCTGTCAGACACTTCAGATGGGACTCGAACCCACAATTCCTGGCTTAGAAGGCCAGTGCCTTATCCATTAGGCCAGTGGGACAGCCCTTACAGTGGAATGAATGGTCGTGTTGAATGTGCTGCTATGAAAGTGGAAGAGTAAAAAACATGTGCTTACCAGAGGATGGTTTCGATCCATCGACCTCTGGGTTATGGGCCCAGCACGCTTCCGCTGCGCCACTCTGCTGTCTGACATTGCAGATGGGACTCAAACCCACATTCCCTGGCTTAGGAGGCCAGTGCCTTAGCCATTAGGCCACTGGAGCAGGCATGAAAGGGGGCAGGCCTTATAGTGGAATGAATGGCTGTGTTGAATGTGTTTCTATGAAGTCGGTAGAGTAAAAATTATGTGCTTAGCAGAGGATGCTTTCGATCCATCGACTACTGGGTTATGGGCCCAGCATGCTTCTGCTGCGCCACTCTGCTTCTGCAGGAGACGGTGAATCCTCTGGCTTAGGAGGCCATTAATGTTGAATGTTCTGCTATGAAGTCGGTAGAGTAAAAAAGATCTGCTTAGCAGAGGATGGTTTTGATCGATCGACCTCTGGGTTATGGGCCCAGCACGCTTCCGCAGCGCCACTCTGCTTCAGCAGGAGACAGTGAATCCTCTGGCTTTGGAGGCCATTAATGTTGAAGGTTCTGCTATGACATCGGAAGAGTAAAAATGTGTGCTTAGCGGAGGATGGTTTCGATCCATCAACCTCTGGGTTATGGGCCCAGCGCGCTTCCACTGCGCCACTCTGCTGTCAGACAATTCAGATGGGACTCGAACCCACAATACCTGGCTTAGAAGGCCTTACAGTGGAATGAATGGTCGTGTTGAATGTGCTGCTATGAAAGTGGAAGAGTAAAAAACATGTGCTTACCAGAGGATGGTTTCGATCCATCGACCTCTGGTTTATGGCCAGCACGCTTCTGCTGCACCACTCTGCTGTCAGAACCCACAATCCCTGGCTTAGGAGGCCAGTGCCTTATCCATTAAGCCACTGGGACAGGCCTTAAAGTGGAATGAATGGCTGTGTTGTTTCTTGGGTGGTGGATTTCAGGCCGTTTGTCTTAGTGACGCTGTTGGGGTGTTCCTTTGTTTATCCTTTTCTCTTGTGAAGGTTCCCTTAGACGGAGCGAGGGCGTCCGTTTTTTTCGGGGAGGTGGGGCAGACTGTCACAAGTGCCGCTCTTGCGCCACTTACTTATAACCTGGGATTTGCGCTATGTCCTTAAGGCGCTGGGCGCTAGTCCCAGGGGGAGTCACGAGGAAGTAATGCTAATGCTAAGGACTAACACCTGTGACTCCTACTATTTAACCAGCAGGCTTCCTCCCGTTCGGCCTGCTGGCATTTTCTTGGATACCGAGAGGGTGAGTATCTTTTAACTTCCGTTTAGTTAAATAACTCTGCCTCTACCCATGCGGTAATGGGTTTCGGCCGGCAGGCGGGAGTCTATGTTTAAATATGATCTTTTACTCCCGTCTGTTGTGCGTAGCTCTCTAGCAGCAGACTCATAACATGCGACCCAAAACACTCTCCTTGGGCTTAATGCCCAGTTGGCATTGTATCCAGTTCCACCAAGCACGCACCTTTAACATGCATCCACACATCCAAACTCCCATATTGCATGTTCAATGGTAGTTGTAAACAACTACCAGCAGGACCCGTAACACGCGCGTTGCGTGCACGTGTCAGCACTTGTGTTTTTTCTGTGTGCATCAGGCCTATTTGGGATCCGACGCTATGGTGTGCATGTGAATGGCTACTGCCAGAAAAGCAATGGAGATACAGGGATGTGGTTGGCCAGAAGATCATCCACTAAACAGACATATCCAGGGATGCTGGACAATCTGGTGAGAGATTCGTTCATTTCCATCCAAATGCTTCATAGTCTTTTAATTTTATTTCTCGTTGCATTGAAATAGCGTACATTTGCACATACACAATTGTTGCACAATTAATCACATTTTAATAAAATCATGATTTTGACCCAACAACTATCCGACTGATTAGACTATAGTTAGTATTGTTTCAACAATGGTTTGTCGCAGCCTCAGTATAAAAAAAAAAACACATTAAAATGACATTACTTTGCAGAGATGAATACAAATGCAGTATAAATTGTGACTGTGGTTGCAATTCTCCCTCCCAGGCAGCAGGGGGTCTGGCAGCTGGTATGAGCATCAGCGACACCCTGGTCAAAGAATGCGAGGAAGAGGCTTGCATCCCTGCTGCCATTGCAGAGAAGGCTCGGCCTGTCGGCACTGTCAGGTCAGGACATAATTAGTCATGAGCCAAGAACCCAAAACAAAGTGTACTGGATAGTACACACTATAGACGAATTTGGCGGTGTGCAGCGTGTGGCATGTGGACGATGTCGCCCGGTCTGTGGAGTTCATGCTCCACATACCCCCAACATGCCCCACAAACGCATGATTCAATAATCTGCACGGCCCGTTCCATTTACTCATTTTTGGTGGACTGATTGAATGCAGCCATCCCACTGGTCCAGAAGAACTGAGCAACTTCAATTTTGTTTGAGCGTAAACTCGTCTATAGGTTATCTAATATACTGATACTTCTCAATATATCAATCTATTGCTTTTTGCTTATTTACTTCACTGTTCTTGGCTGTTCTTAAACCTCTAATGGCTCAAGGACAAAGTGAATTTTCCTCAGGGGACAATACAAGTAATTGACGACAGGCACAGGTTGCCAGTGGGGATCGGACGCATGCAAAGCGGGGCCAGGGAGCGTGACAAAAACAGTACAATTCATTATGCTAAGTTACAACCCAGGTTTTTTGTGTGTTTGTGTGCTTGTAGCTACACATATGAAGATGCAGAGGGTATATTCCCTGAGTGCCAGTTTGTGTTTGATCTCCAACTGCCAGCCGACTTCCAACCCAAAGTGGGCGATGGAGAAGTTCAGGATTTCTACTTCCTGCCCATGGACAAGGTGGGAACCAACAAGATACTCCAAATAAGATACCTTGCGAGTGTGACCTGAAATGTAACTGATAGTCATGGCCATTTTCCTGATTGGCTACAAGCTGTGAGATCATCGGCAGGTGTGGGCAGGCTGAAAGTGTAACAAGCAGGCGAGAGCAGGCGGATGCAGATGAGTAGGCACAGGGAATTCAGGTCCTGGCTGGGTTTGGGTCAAGGTCGTGAGGAAGACTAGGTGTCATGCATAGGCAGACGATCCGACGGTAAAGTGAGGGTCTGGTGTGGGAGGTGATGGGACGCATGCAGATGGGAGGAGTGGGGTCGGGGCGTGGGCAAAGCGGGAGTGTGGGATCGTGACACCATTTCACATTGTTCTTGGTGTGTTTCTCCAGGTCAAAGAGCTGCTGATTGTGGGTGATTTCAAACCGAACTGTGCCATGGTAGCGTTGGATTTCCTCATCCGGCACGCCTATATCGACCCAGACACAGGTTGGCTGCTGTCTATATTCCAGAGGACAAAATAATTATTATGCTGACATCATTAACTCATTCAGGCTGCATCCAGACGGAACCTTTTTTATAGCCGTCGGTACTTTTCTCACCCCGAACCCCCCTCTAATCCAGATGGAACTGGCATGTTTTCACCACGCTGACAAAACCCCTGTTGAAGGTGTTTTGCCGCTGGGGCGGTGGGGGGTTGGGGAGTGGCGGCTTAGTCTAAGGTCACACACCCCAAACGATTCGAACAAACAAACAAAAACTACCACGGGAGATCGGCGCAGAGTACGCGAGAGGCAGCCCCATACACCGACTTGTTATGGTGGAAAGTCTTGTATTATTATTATTACTATTTATGTACTTTATGTGTCGAGCCTCGTCGCCCGGCTCCGGAGAGCGAGACAAAAGCTGCTGCTGTCGGCAACGGGCAGTGGGCTTGTGTTTGGATCGGATACCAATGCCGTTTAAATGCCCTGTGCAGCACGTGTTGGAGGCGGTGTGATGCATGTGACCTTTTAAAAAAGTTTTTTAAAAAGTTTTTTAGTTTTTAAAAAAGGTTTTCATTTTTTGAAGATCACATGTGTTACATCAATGCAAATGTATTGTGACTCCGTGCTGCGGAACCTCTTTTTTAACAGTCGCCGTCTGCCCCTCCTCCCCACCGGAAAGAATAAATTCTTCATGCATAATTACTTTCACAGCTTCAGTTTTAATAACTTTTTTAGTAAATTTCATTTGATCTATGCAAAAATCTCACAAAATCTCACTTGCATCACGTGTTACAGTCACACACGCACACACACACAATGAATGCTTTGCTCACGGACGACATCCGCAGCAGTCACAGCCAAATGTAAACACAGGCCATGTGCTTATGTATTACGTCGACTTCTGTATGCAAACTTTTTTTACCCCCTACAGCGTGGACTCGACTGGCTTGACACCGGTACTGACCAGACCAGCTCTGTCTAGACGCACCTTCTGTGCCAAAAGTGCATTATCACATTTTTTAATAGTGTGGCATAGGTTGGCTTTTATTTAAAAATATATATATATATGTGGGTGCTTTTGTCATACACCGCCTCTCGTATGATGTCTTATAGCGTCAACGTATCGTTCCACCTGGTGGGAAAAATCAGAACTGCTCCCGCATTTATTCAGGATTTTGTTCTGGAGACTATTAACACTAAAGAATGGAAACAGGTACAAAGAAACATTTTTTTTTCTGATGATGAAGGAAAGTCTGAAGTTTCTTTTGGTATGTTTGTTGTTGACAAGGACAATTGTTCTTTTCAATTCAATTTTTAACGCCCACATGTTGAAAAAACCCTGGCACTGCTGAATTTGAAAATGGCCGTGCACTCCATGAGTTAATTTGATCTGTGTTGTTAGTCGTGTTTATTTGCAGCCAGTCCATCATTCCGTACAGGTTGTGCAGCAGATGGTAAAGGGCCATCAGCGTCTAAGACACAAAATAATCAATGTCTTCTATCATTACAGAGCCACATTATGTGGAGCTGGTGACCGGTCTCCATGAGACGCTGTAGGAATCCTTTGGATTCTTCCACAACACTGAAGTCAATGTTCGGAGAAAGGCAGTGTGTTGGATCTCAACGTCCCAAGAAAGGCAGAGTGCTGGATCTCCACATCAACAGTCAATAGATTAGTTATGTCGGCATGATGATTGTATTCAGACTTTACATGATACAGTGGAATCCGCTTATAGTGATCACGTTTGCCCCGACCCAATTTGATCACGATAAGCGGTTGATTACTAAAAGCAAAAGTATTTTATTTCTTTTTTTTTTTTTTTGAATGCTGAATATCATCTAAATTTGTATTGTTTTTAATGAGAAAAAATAAATGAACATAAATAGTTGAGTACATTAATTTTCAATATCGATCTCAGTGGGCTCTGAACCATGCGGCATAAAAGCGCAAGGCATTGTACACTCTGTCTTCTTGTTGCCAAAGTTTTCCTGATTAAACAAGCAAACTGCTAGAGGTGTTTCTCTTCATGTCTACCATACCTCTGCAGTATATTATACATGGAACAGAGAAGTGAGTTGGAAAGGTTGGAGGAGCCGGTGAGTCTTTTTTTCTGAAGCTTGTCACGGCGGCGAAAATACCATGTAAGTGGATGGGAAGAGATGCGGCATTGAAACGCGTCGCAAGCGGCCAGTTGCCGCGCGACTCGGCGGCCACGCCAATTCCATTAGATGTAGGAATTAGACGTAGAAACGAGCGAGGCGGTGGACGCGGGAGATGGAATAACTGAGCTTCGGCGTCACGCCGCATGGGAAAGCGATGCGAGCTGTGCATCAAGCCTTCCAGTGCATCCCAGTCTGGCTCCGCCGCCTCTCACCATCTCTCTCTCTCTGTCCTCGTTTGCATTCCATTCAATCAAATAATAAAAGCGAGTCTGTCACCATTTATGTTCTATTGCTTTGCTCAGCGGACTGCCCCCGAGAGCCGTGCCCCCGGGGGCTCGCTGCCCCAGGCAAGAGCAGCGCTGCTCCCCCGCCCTCTCCTACTGCTCTCCCGGCGGGGTATCACACACGGCCACCAGCCGGATGACTGCTCGGCACGGTGCCCTATCTCCCCCTCTCTGTTTGTGAAGAATTAATAAAGCTGTGGTCGATATTCAACTCTTTCAAGTCTGAGAGTCTCTGCCGGCTTGCGCCTTCCCTTCCACCTATTTGGATCGGAGGTATCCGATCTAACGCCAACCATTCCTATTCGCGCCGCAGGTCACAAGCGGCGACTCGAATTGAAACACCGCTGGCACTATCGCATATTTCGAGTATCCGCGCCGCCCGTGACAAGCGTCACAAACTCCAGTGGAAAGGCACCGTAAGATTAAAACGGAAACTGGGATGAGGAGTCGGTCGGGGGGAAACATTGCAGAAAAGCCAGAGAAGGGATTAGAACCCGCGGCACTGCTCGACCTATGGGCTGGGGGGTGCGCTCTATAACCACGCTGCGCCCCACGGTGAGTCTTTTTATAGATGGGGATTATATGTGGACAGAGAAGGGAAAAGCGAGTGCTGGGGAATGGGAACGTTTTTCTCCTTTAAGGGTTTTATTGTAGGGTGTAGGTTTTTATGTTTTAGTAATTTAGTTGATTAGAGGAGACGCAATGTGAATATGGACCAGAGGAGGGCAGTAATACGCCTGGTGGTGTCCACACTGTCGGATGGCATTTCATTGACTTGTGATGTGCTGAGCGACTCCTAAAAACGACTCACTTATTTTTTTTAGGGTCCCTACAAAACCCTAGCATCTAACCCAACCTCCTACCACATACCACTGACATAACCATAACCTCTAACACTACTCCTAAATCCAACCTAACCCTAACAAAATGAACGGATTGTAGCGGTTTCTTGCATTCTATCACCAACACATTCATGCCCATATTTGAACTGGTGTAACTGTCTTTGTGTCTCATTGTGATGTCATCTACACACCCCCTCCACTGTCTGCATAAGACACAGGGGAATACCGTGTTCCCTCTCTTTCTGTTCTGTCCAGTAGCGTAGCCAGATATCTAAAACATGGTGGGCCAATAGTGAAACAGTGTGGACCCATTTTTGATGGGGGGTTTGGGGGTCCTCCCCCAAGAAAATTTGAGTTTTTTTGATGCTATATAATGCATTTCAATGCATTTCAATCAGCCAGGCGTCCAGCATAATTCTGCGCCGGACAAGGCACTGAAAAGACGGACGCCTGGCCATCCTACTTTAAAACCCCTACATAGGCATTAGGTCTTTATGTAGGTTATGTTAATAGAGGCCAACGGCTACCTATACTAAAAAAACAAACAAACAAAAAAAGGAGAATTGATATAATTCAGAAGAGAACAAATATACAGGGCCAGTTTCTTAAATAGACTTACACTGGAGTGAAATACACCTTGAATGTGTTTAATTAGGTCTAATATCACCTTAGGTCTAATATCTATTATCATAATTATGACGGCTAATATCACAATATATTCTTATTATCATGTTTTTTATTCTTAATAATTATTATTATTAATTACTATTATTATTATTATTATCACATTAAATTATTTGAATATTATGTGATGAAAACTTAATGCAATTACTTTCCTTAATTTTAAAATATGGCAATGTGATCAGGGATTGCATTTCAAGGAGTAACTACAACCAAACTACAATAAAGAAGGTCTCAACCGCGATCATCACCAGCCAGTGTGTCCGACTCTCCTTCATATCCCACCCGGCAATCATCACTAAACACAACGCAGAGTCCCGGGTGTTGGGAGGTAGAGCGACCCAGAAGGCTTGGGTTACATTTAAGGGATTAAAAAGTAGCCCATTACTGTGCACAAGAGTAAAGAACAATATTTTCATGGGAATTACATATCGTCAATTAGTTAAATAATTGCATAACTGTGCAAATATTAAATTAAAATCAAATTGTAAATTGAGTGTGGCTTCGTGGGAAATTGTACTTGGTGATCACACTTTTAGCAGGTTGGCTGCTCAACAGGTAAATAACGATGCATTAATTGATTCAGTCAATGACTTACATCGCGGGTACGCCCGCATAATTCCACGTCTCTGGATGCATTGCTGCTGATCGGCTGATACAAGTTTTGTAATGAAGTAACCTAGCATCGCGCCGGCATCGCATATGGGTGAGGTCCGGGAGTAGAGGTGGTGGAGCGCAGCGCCGAGGTTTGGGAGGCGGAAAGCTGCAGCACCGAGAGAGAACAAAGCCAAGGGGCGCTATTTTTTGTGACGTCGGGCAGAGCCGCCGGCCGCCAACAACCTCTAGAGCGCGTAGGGAGTGGGGTCCGTGCAGATGTTTAGAGGCGGAGGCAGCGCCGCTGCCCGATCGCATTGAAAATATATAGAAGGCTGACGCTTCGCAGCCGCAGATCGCCACAGAACTACAGAAGCGGTAAGTCTCCGACA
>OMKY01141492.1:2103-29080 GCA_900302395.1 Bregmaceros cantori
CCACCCCCACTCCCTCCCCAGGGTGAGCAGCGCCGCGGGCTTGCATACCTTCTCCGGATTTTCTGCAATGTCTTCCCCCGACTCTTCATCCCAGTTTCCAATTTAATCTTGTCACAATTAACTTTTAAAAAAAGTCATTTGGTGTTAGTGGCAATAAGCATGTTTTTTAGTAACACGTCTGTAGTTAATCTTACTCAAATAACGAGGCCCAGATCATGAGTCCTGAGAAACATAGGGATGTCCCCATAGACTGTATATAAAAATGGACACCGCGTTCGTTTTGATGTCGTTTTGTGCCTACTTCTGGGTTGGTATGGGGGGAGCCTAGTCTCCTAAATCTATGGGAATTCCAATGCAAATATTCCAGTCTTAGCAGCCTGTTTTAACCTATTTAAAGATCGTTTCTAATTGATTTTTTTTTATGTATATTACCGGGATAATTATCGGTTAATTGTGTGAGGGTCAGATTTGGCGTTAATATTTTTTTATTTCAGTGTCTCTCTCTCGTGTACTGTATAGCTCTCTCTATCTCTCCTTGTCTCCGGATATGCGGGTACTTTCAACAATGGCAGCACGCAGTCGGTGGCTTCAACCCGACTTTGATGAAAGCAATAGGATGACGTCATGCACACTGCGTCTACTTTATATACAGTCTATGGATGTCCCCCAATGCAACTGCTTGTTACCTTTGTCCCTCCACACATGGACACTGTCAATGTTTAGGTCTGACATCCTCTCCACCAACCAAGCACTGATGGATTGAAGTAGGCCAAGAGCATCTGGGGGCAACTTCTTTAAATTTATATGAGACACACAAACACATGCACACGCACACACACACACACACACACACACACACACCACAACACACACACCCCTGTGAGCCGTGAATCATTGAAGAAGACTGGCCCAACACAACATACTCATTCATAAACATGCTTGGCATCTATATATCGCCCCACCGTCGCGGAGAGCAAAACAAGCAAAACAGTGTACTGCTTCAGGCCCTACCAAGCAGTTACCCCGGTGTGACTATCAATATCTTCTGCTGTTTGTTTTGTTACTTGCTAGATGGCTTGGAAGAGAGATGAAGCAAAACCGAAATAGTGTGAAAGAAATATATTAATATTTCACTAACCCTGCTTATAACAGAATGTGCACCAACATGCATCATCCTCCTCCAGTGCTGTGTGCTTTAAACATTGTTATTTTGCTAAGAATTTTGAGGGTTACTAAAAAGAAAAAAAGCAAGAGAGAGATTGTAGGCTCTGGTTAAGGATTCGGTGGAAATTATTTATTGTAGCAAACTAGCAAGCCCTCAAGTTTATGAAAAGACATAGCAAACATGCGACATGATGAACATAACATAACATAACATAACATACTTTATTTCGTCACACATACATATATGTACAGTGAAATTCTTCCTCCGCAGTTAACCCATCCCTGAGGAGCGGTGGGCAGCTGCGGTGCAGCGGCCGGGGGCCAACTCCAGATTCTGAGCTAGTACCTTGGCCAGGGGCACTGGCTGGAGCAGGTTAACTAGAACATGTTTTTGTTGATGGGGGAAGCCAGAGTGCCCGGAGGAAATCCACGCAGACACATGTAAACTCCACACAGAAAGGACCTGTCCGAGTTGGGATTCGAACCCAGGACCTTCCAGCTCTGAGGCAGCAATTCTAACCACTGTGCCACCGTGCCGCCCCTTTGTTATTTTCTTTTTTTAAATAATCTATATGAAGATTATTTAAAAAGAAGATGATTAGCGATGATGATAATGATGATTCTGAACCGAGCTGATCACATCGCAGTTGAAATAAATGTAGGTCTAGCATCGTAATGGTAATAGAAGAAGTGATTTCTGGAGAGTAATGTGCACCAGGCATGGCTTGGTTGTGTGAATAAAGTGAGAGAAGAAAATCCCTGTGGATTTGAAGAAGCAGGTGAGAAGCATGATACTAGTACGGGGGTCAAGGCAAAGGTCGCCAAAGCATCATGCAACGGCGGCAGCAATGGGAAGGTGTACCACAAAGCAATTAGAGAGTTTAAAGGCTTTCTCCTTTGAGGATCAGTAAAGAAGCCAACTGAAAGGTATATGAAAGGAAAAACACCACCGAAGACTCATACTGAAATATGTTCTTCCCTGATCTTATCTGAGTTGCTACATACTTATCTTGCCTCCGTGCGTGCACTCACTCTGGTGCACGGCAGTACTTTGTTAGCATAGTGGACCCAAAACGGGGGGGGTGAAGATAGGAGCAACTAAAAATTGTCATATTTTACAATGTGTAACCATAGCGACTCACATTGACTACGTCTAACTGTAGCAACTCCATGAATTATATAATCATGTAATGACGTTCTACACATATCAAGCATGAAACATGTCCCGATAAAGACCTAGAAAACAATAGCCTGGTGAGCCAGAAACAACGAATCGTCCACGCATCTCACGTCGCTAGACAGTGCGTTTGGGTGTGGTATCAGGCCGATGTCGCCCGTATACGGGCTGACCAATTGAATTATTGAACTAGAGCCATGGGCGGAGTTTGGTACGGGCGATGCAAAACGTGGGCGGGGTTTGGTTGTCACGCCTCCACGCCGCTTGTCCCGCCTACTGCATTGCACTTTTATTGGACAACTTTTTCAACCCAGGTTTTCCCAGACCCAATGATCATTCTAATCGTCTGCGATGCATGAACTCATGGATTCATTGGTTCTGGCTCGCCAGGCGAAGAAAACATGGCCTATTTTTAGCAGCATTACATAGTGTATGCCTATAAACATGTACATTCAACCATTTCAAGAAAACATTTGGCCATATTTCCGTGTTAAATAAAGAAAGATCTGGATTTATGTAGCGCTATAAAAGTTGGTCATGGCTGCCTGACTGACCCTGAACTTCATTAGCTGTCGTAGAAAATACAGGTAATTGGAACGGCTGCTCTACCAACTGAGCTCCAGCCACTCATGAAACTCGGAATATCTTTTAGGTTGACACCTACTCTGAATTGCCACAACAACACGGTAATTAATGTAAAAGTTCCACGTAAAACACATGAATCTTGAATTTCAGAGGTTCTAATTTTCATCCATGCTGCTCCTGAGTTCCTTACTTCCCACACCTTTCCCTTGGTCAAGCCCTTGCTGCATGCGGGTATCCTTATTTAACCGTGTCTCACCCAACACTGACTGTTGCGGGGGCTTGAAAATGCAACAGTCTTTTTTTATTCTCTCTCACCAGTCATGTTGGTGCCAACTTGGAGCGCTGTATTAGGGATGTGACGCTCGTGAATGAATTGGGTGAAAGAGACACATTTGTAATTTCATTGTCCGCAAGCAGTGCTTCCACAGTTACTGGTAATGAGTAATCAGACTGCTGATTCCTAAATGCGCCTCTTAAAAGTAATTAAGTTAGATTACTGTCTACTTTTAGATTACTTTTGGTTAATTTCCACTACATTCAGCCTGGCAAGCCAGAACAAACTAATCGTTCACACATCGTACGCAACTAGAACGAACATTGGGTCTTGTCTCTTGTCTCACAAAGGGATGTTGTGTGTGGTGGAGGGGTGGGGGGTATTTTTTATTATTGTTATTTATTTTTAAAAAATCAAAGTTATCCAATCACAGCCCAGTAGGCGGAGCAAGTTACGTTGGCGCTTCTTGGTCACGTAACGTACCAAAGTCTCGCAGAAAGAACCTCATCAAAGTGGCTCTGATTGGCCGGCAGTCAAACATAGTCAAACATAATTAATTTATAATTGATAATCAATTGATTTATTGTTGATTCGTTCGAGACCAGACCCAATGTTCATTCTAGTCGGGTGCGATGCGTGGACGATTAGTTGGTTCTGGCTTGCCAGGCTACAGCTGCTGGGTGCCAACCCACCTTAGAAAGAAGCCAACTAGTTTTGCCAGAACTTGCTTCATTGGAAGTGGGTTTTAAACTTAATTTCACATTAATGCAATACAAAAAATATACGTCAAGTGAAATTAAGTCTTTGAAGCAATCACTCGTTTTCGTATTTTAAAAATATAATTATGGAATCTATATTATTAAAAACTGAGTCAAGGAACATTCTGGAACATAAATTAACTAACTAGTAACTAAAGCTACTTAGGTAAATAATCTGATTACTGCTTTGGAAAAAGTAATGCATTCCATTACTAGTTACTGGCAAAGACGTTAAAATCAGAGTAACCTTTGCACCATTCTTTGGCTTGTCTGATGCCTCAAGGCAGACTGTATGCACGTAAAAACTACATTTCTTATGTATTATGAACAATGTATACTATAAGATACTGAACAAACTTTTTTATTTCAAACATATAACATTGGTTGTTGACATTGGTGAGCAGAGGGTAACAAATACAATGTCTAGAGGGTTGAGAAATAACCTTTAACGACGCGATGTATCAGCGCTATTAATTCTTTGTCGAGTCATGCATTACTGCTTTCTGTCCAAGCTCATCACCAGATCCTCTAATTAGCAGTTTACATGCACATCCAAGACTGGAACGAGTGAGAGAGTTTGAACCTTCAGGTGATCTTCAGCTCATGCGTCAGAACCATAGAAATATAGTCAACAAATTCTTACACGATGTAAGTTGAAGTGCAAGTTGAAGTTGTGGTAATAGTTAAATGTGACACTATCTACTTTTTTGAAGTTATTTTTTAGGCGCAAGCGCCATTTTTTATTCTAGTTGTTTGGGGGCGCAATTTATAACGACTCTGCCACCACGCGCCCCCTATATTATTATATTATTGATTTATCCATGGTGATATGCTATCAATCGCCGCCCTATATAATAGACGTGAAATGTTAAGTAATACGACTTCACCATACGCATACGCACGCTTCACCGTACGTGATACCAGCGAAATGTCTGCCACCGCCAAGCCGTGACGTCTCATGGAACAGCCCTATTAAAGGAAAACTGCACTGAAAATATGATCTTAACTTGACTGTATGTGTGCACTCACTCTTCATGCAGCGGTACTTTCACCTAGCTTAGCTCTGTGGGCCCAAATGGGGGTGAAGATAGAAATGACTAATTACTCACGTTTGGTTGCACAAAATCAAATGTGGAAGTGATTTGTTGCTTCTACCTTGCCATTTGGTTCCTTGGGGCTATGCTAAGCTAGGCTAACGCTGTGTGACAGAGCGAGTGAACAGAGGCACATGCAGGCAAGAGTCATATCTATCGGCTCACCTCAGATCAGGTAAGGACAGATTTCTGTATGACTTTTCATTGGTGTTTCCCTTTAACCACGGCTTGAAAACGAAATTGTTTTTAAAACGTTCCGTTCCGAGCGGTTCAGGCACGCCGATGTTTAACGCTTTTGTTCTTGGAAACAGTTACAGCACGAAAATATTGATCCTGTACCGGTTCGGAACGCAAAAATTCCGTTTGTTGTTAAAGTTCCTTATATTGTGAAATGTTGTGTTTAGATATAGTGTATACACAATATATTTGGTGGACTTCAGTGCAACTGTATTAACGTGAAAACGCCATTACATCTGCTTCCTCGTCTGTCCACAAGATGGTGTCCCCGATGCATGAGACTTAATGACTGACAGTGAAATTTGGATGGATGTACTGGAAATCTCCCAGATAGAGGATATTTTAAGATATGAGGAACAAAAAAAAAAGTTTTTAACCAGTTTTGTAGATTTCATAATGTTCCGTTTCTGTTCTGGAACAGTTGGAGAAATCTTTTGTCGTTTCCGTTTCCGCTCCTCGTAAAATTACATAAAATTCTGTTCGTTTTCAGTTATCGTTCTTGTTATCGTTCCTTGAACCGGTTCTGAGCCCTGCCTTTAACATACAAAAACTTGAAGGGATGAGGACTAGTAGTGTGAAATGAAGAAGGAAGACTTGGAGGCAAGCGAACAGCATATTCCCCATCACTACGGTCTATGTTGATCTGCGTGTCATGGCTGAAGTATTGACTTTCTCCTAACCTACCTGTCACGTGTGCTGTTATCATAAACCGGTCACCATGGAGACTGGTCTTTCGGTTGCAAGGCATTACTCTCAACATCTTTTCTACATCGCTGAGGTGCACAGGCAGTGGCTGTTGAGCGTGTGTATGGAAACATGTTCAGGTGCATAGGTGTGAATATGTGGTTTGTTTGTCTGTAAACAATGTAAAACGTAACAATTTGACATTTTTTTTTTCTTTCTTCTCTTGAGTGATAGTGATAGGTTAGCTGGGAAACTGGGATGAAGAGTCAGGTGGAGACATTGCAGAAAAGCCGGAGAGGGGATGATAACCTGCGGCACTGCTCAACCTATGGTCTGGGGGGCGCGCTCTTTAACTAGCCTGGTGAGCCAGAACCAACGAATCGTCCATGCATGATCATTGGGTCTGGTAAAACCAGCGTCGAAAAACGTGTCAAAAAAAGTGTCACTCAAATCGTGTTATCCAGTAACACCGCAGTAGGTGGGACAAGTGGCATGGAGGCCTGATAACCAAACTCTACCCACGTCTCGCATTGGCTATACCAAATTCTGCCCACGTATCAATTTGAATAATTCGATTGGTTCGCCCGTATACGGGAGACGTCTGCCTGATTTTCCCAGACGCAATGTACCGTTTTTGAATTTTTTAACAGACGTGAGTATTGGAACAATCCATTAAAAACTAGAGATAATCTGGACCACGATCCAGATCCAGGATTTTATTTTTTACGCAAGTGCCGTTTATCATTATTTATTGAGAGAGATAGTAACAGGATTACATCGAAAACTGGGATGAAGAGTCGGGGGGAGACATTGCAGAAAAGCCGGAGAGAGTATGCAAACCCACGGCGCTGCTGTGGCCTGGGGGGCGCGCTCTCTAACCACTCTACCACCGTGCGCCCTTAGATCCAGGTTTCCTCACAAGCCTATGGCCTTGGATGTCTGCGGCGTGCGAGTGCTTTCTAGTTGAACACTGAGACAACATTGTTAATGCATTGGTAGTGTGCAGCGTGCCTGCATATGCCACTGCATTTTCTACACACACAGTCTAGTCTGTGAATGTGTGTGTGTCCTGTGTACACACTTTGCACACTGCGCGTAAACAACATGGTGTCTGGGGAGACCTAAGAGTCTACGTGCAAAAAAAAATAAATCAACAGAGAGAGTAAACAGAAATGGCACTTGCGTATATATAGTGATGTCAGTAACTAAGTTACAGTAGCTAAGTTATTTCAATTTCAGCCTTTTTCTAGTAACTAGTAATCAAACACATTTTCCAAAGCAGTAATCCGATTAAAGTTACTTAGTCAAATCATTTTGGTTACTATTTAGTTACTTTAACATTCCAGAACGCTCGGTTCCAATATGGCCACCAGCGAGCAAAGATGTGTGCCTTGGCGCTCCTGACAATTGATATTTTACGGAGGTATTTTGACAACCTGGTACGAGAAGGATCGGCTTTTGAGACAAGCCAGAAGCAGATGAGGAAATATCCGCTTCGATGGTAGAGTTCTACAATACTTTAATGAATATTCTACAGAGACGTCAGAGAAACGAGCCCACTTTAGATCAGCTCACATGTTGAAAAAAACCCTGGCGGAAAAAAAAAACTGGGACGCGGCAAATCTGAAAAGGGCCGGCACTGGATGAGTTAACTGATATAAATAACTGAGTAACATCACGTTTAGCAGCATTTAAAGAATGTCAAAAAGAATAAATTAATTGAAAAAAATAATTGGACAAAATTCCCACTTTTGATGATGGATGATGTATCTACACACATACACTTAAACAGTGTGGTCCCTATATTATCCAAAAACGCATATCTGGACATTGAAATTGAGACTTCACTAAAAAACATTAAAAATTAGAAGCACTCAGAGATTGTAAACCTGTGCTGTAGTGGTGCAAAAACATAGTACTGTTAGTGCTAGCAGTATGTGCGGCAACCCATTATCAATGCAAGTGTTCGTAGAGTAGTAGTCCAGTAGAAGAGTATTGGACTAAATTAGATAGGATAGTTTGGAGATACATTTGGAACGACGGCTGACCTGAATTGAAATTTTCTATATTACAGTGACCAAAAATGTTGGCGGTCTCGGGCTTACCATTTTCAATCAATCACCAAGAATTCCAATCGCGACCAGTTGTGGAGTGGTTAAATACAGACTGTTGCAACATGGGCAACACTGGAGGAGAAATTGATACATGGTAGGAAATTGTATTTTATTTGCTGAAAGAAACTGTTGAATCCTACAGAAAGCATGGCTCTACAATATTTCTGGGGTTTATAGGCACTTCCATCGCGTTTTGGGGATATACCTTTAGCAGTCGGAGACGACTGCATAGGCCTAGTTTCAGCCAGGGCTTGAAAACGAAATTATTTCCTTTCTGAACGCCTATGATTAAGGTTTTCGTTCTCGGAAACGTTCCGCCACTAAAATATCGATCCTGAACCGGTTCGGAACGCAAAAATCTGGTTCACTTATAGTGTGGAATGTTAAGTTTAGATAAAGTTTATACAAAATATATTTGTCTGTCCACAAGATGGATCTCCAGTTGCATAGGCCTTGACGACTGATAGTGAAAGTGGACAGAAATAGTCTCCCAGACATAGGATATGTTAAAATATATGTTAAAATATATAGAGACCTAAAAAACACATTTTAACCGGTTTTGTGGATTTCATAATGTTCAGTTTCTGTTCCGGAACAGTTGAAGAAATCTTTTTCCGTTTCCGCTCCTTGTAAAATTCCGTAAAATTCTGCTTGTTTTTGTTTCCGTTCCTTGAACTGATTCAGAGCCCTGACCACACCTTCATTGAGATGGCCAGAAATCTGCTGGGACCAGCATTATAATTGTTGCATCGAACTGCTACATGGAGTTGTTGCGAGCACATGTGACGCGGTCTGGATGAAGTCACGGAGGTCAGCGTTGTGAGAATGCTCTCAAAACGCTTTAATGCAAGATGGATGCACTTTCTATTGATCTAATGCATGCTATTTCCAACGCACTGATCCATATGAGAGAATCCTATTTTGCAAGCTAATCAAAACATTGTACGCACGCATTCTCGAAGAAAGCAACATACCCAAGCTGGGTGTATTGTTCTCTCCAGTGGGGATAAGGGTATAGTGGGAGGCAATGGCTTCATTGAATGATGAACAGATTTTATTTCACACAATGGACAAAGGCTATGGAGCCGCCTCTTCCTGTAAAAACAATGGAAGCGGTTGCCTTATTTGGACCCCATTCTTGTGCCGAATTGCTGATGCGCCTTTCAAGGCATCACTCAGGAAAGAATGACCTTAGGTGAGGTAATCTTTCCATTTTTCCTTCCTTCGTCTCTTCATTTTTTTCTGTTCCCTTCCACTATTTTTACCCCTTGTGGTGAGCAAGGTGTACAATATGATGTTGTTTGAGTGGTTATAGAGTGCCCACCCCTGACCATATGTCGAGCAGTGCCGCGGGTTACAATTGCCTCTCCGCCTTTTCTGCAATGTCTCCCCCAGACTCTTCATCCCAGTTTCTGATATAATCCTGTCTCTATCTCTCTCAAAAAATAATGAAAAACGGCGCTTCCCCCCACCCCTCCCCTCCAAGGAAAAATGATGTTAGTGGAGTCATTCCTCTGCCACACAGCGGTAATCGGCTTAGCCGATGTACCTAAATGGGGGAGAAGCAACTAATCTCTCCCACATGTATTTTGTGTAACTAAAGTTGGTTGGTTAGAGTTTGTTAGACCGTTGCATCCAGCCCCATGCATATACTTGTGCCCGTGGCATAGTTCACAGCACACACAGCTATATCTCTGCTTACAACCCCACATTTTGGGCCCACCTGATTTTACAAGGGCTCACTCATTTTGTAATTCCTGCCTGCGCCCCTTAGCAAGACAATCTTCTCAGACAGCAGCCAGTGCTCTGCTGCTCCTTCCCGACAGGAGCCGAAGGAGCGAGAGATACAAGAGATAGCTAAGGAGAGAGAGAGACAAGAGAGAGAGAAAAGGAAGGATGCTCCTTGCTGGAAGGTGGCAAATGATGTAGTCTACTTTGGCATGAAGTGGATAGGTAACAGGTCACAATTTGGCATGATGCATGATCACCAATGTCATCTTGTTCAATGATCCTTCATCTAAAATACAAGAGACACTTGCTGTGTCTCATATGGCATACAGGTGTCAGTGCACTGAAGTATAGTGCACTACATTTCAGTGCACTTACGTCTTTTGTGCACTCTTTTGTGAACTTTGCATGCGGCCCCCGAACGGACTACATGCAGCCTACAACACGTCAGTGGTTTTTAGGGCATCGTCCGGGCACTTTCAGTGCACTAAAATGGGAACAAAAACTCTGGACAGTTTTGATTCGCCCTCTGTTGGCACGTTGCCATCCCTGTAACAGAAACAACTAGAGAGTTCATTGTCCAGAGGATTCGATTCCATATTCTTGTGGACCTTCTAGAAAATGTTCTGCCGGTGTTGGGGGAAACCCTTGAATGATGAATTGCAGGTGGTTCAAGCAATCAAATTATGCAAATGATGCGTATGCATGGGAATTACTCACTGTTATTCCTTCAATAATACTCAGCTCTCCACACACACACACACACACACACACACACACACACACACACACACACATACACACATGCATGCACCGGCATGCACTCTATACAGAGTCAATGTGTGTGTGCGTGTATGTGTTTGTTTGTTTGTTTGTGTGTTTATGCATGTTGGATGTGTGTATGTGTGTGTGTGTGTCTGTGTATGTGGTTTGGTGTGTGTGTGTGTGTGTATGTATGTTGGCTGTGTGCGGGTTGGTGTGTGTGTGCGTGTGTATGTGTCTGTGTGTGTATATGTATGTTGGATGAGTGGGTGTGTTCAATGGTGTGCGTGTCTGGGCGTGTTTGTTAGATGACTGTGTGCGTGTCTGTGTGTGTGTTTCAGTGTGTGCGTGTTTCAGTGTGTGTATGTATGTTGGATGTATGTGTCTGTGTGAGTGTGTGCATATGTGAGATGTGTGTCTGTCTGTGTGTGTGTACGTGTGTGTGTGTGTGTGTGTGTGTGTGTGTGTGTGTCTTGCTGTCAGTGTAGGGGTCCATGTGTTACCTGTGCTCTTTCTTATTGTTTTAATGACCAGAGGAGGCCAAGCTGGCCAGGACACCCACTGCTCACTAGCTTGACAGCTGCACTATGTGTGTCTACATATTGTTCGCATTTCATACAACGGGACTTCATCTTGCAAGCATAATAAATATGTAGGTTTTGGCATTTGCAGGCCAAAGAATCAAATGTGAATTTTACATATATTTATATTACAATATATACAGTATTTCTTATTGTATTACTTTAGATGACATAAAATGTCCATCTCTAAGCCATCTTGAAGGATTTATTAGAGGTTAAGAGGTACCACTTTAGAATAACAGCCCCTTATTCATGTTCATAAATCCTTTGTAACAGTGAGTATAGATTGAACTAAATATGAACAAAACATTAACAATTGTTTGTAAATGTTTATAAAAACGTACTGTTTTCTTCATATATGCTAAGTGTTATAATTTATTTATAACAATATTCACGCAATGTATGTTAAACATTTATAAACTATTTACAAAATACATGTTTAACATTTACAAACATTTAATGTTTTGTTCATAATTTGTTCAATATTTATAAGTGTTATAAATGATGTATGAGCATGAATAAGGGACTGTTATTCTAAAGTGGTACAAATTAAGATTAATTTGAGACCAATCTAAATCTTTCAATCTTCTTTAACGTCACACAACTTTCAAAATGTAAAAAAAATATGTTATGTTAAAAGATATACACTGCAAAATAATGAAAAAAAATGAAATGAAATGTTGCACAGTCGTCACAAATCACAATGACATCACAAAATACCTGAGCGACTCTTCTTGAGTGAAGCTTCTTGACACCTTCACAATCCTTGTTGAATGTAGCAATGCTTAGAATTTTAATGTATTAAGATCAACGTAGTACTAACACATCTACATGTATATATGTGTGTGTATGTGTGTTTGTACATATATACATATAAACATAATAATACAAATTCACTTAATTTACAATAAAATAAAATGGACTTCAATTTTAAACTCATTTACTATTCAACTTTTTTTTTAACTTCTCTTTTAATATTTATTTTCTTCGTCTAATAAAGATGAATCAATTCAAAGATCACATCTGAGAATTGCTCAGTTGGCAAACAATGTTGTTCTACACTGCTGTTGCCCGATGTGGCCCTAGGGGTAGACAATCTAGAATAGATCACTAATATACGGTGCACAAAGCTAATATTGATTACCTATAGAGGCATGACGAAGGTCCCTGGGCAACAATTACCAGAGCTGTTGTTCCAGCCAATATGCTTCATCATCACCATTGTTGTGAATGATCTGTAAATCAGCCAGTTTATTTATTAGTAGTATTATCGAATATTGTAGTAATCGGGTATTCTGCCAAAATGTATAGAATAATAACGTTTTTTTTTTTTTTTATGTTATTTTTTTCGGCAACAGCACGTTTTTCATCTTTATTGGATATGATTAGTCGGAAACTGGGTTGAAAAGATCGGCAGTAGACGTCACAGACGTGTTAGGTGGACAGACGGAACCGCGGACAGCTCACGTGCAGAGCGCGGACACGCAGCGGATAACAAAGTATCACTGCACACCAATACAGAAAAACACACACAAGGGGGCCCGAGTGGTTATAGAGAATGCCCCCCGGACCATAGGTCGAGCAGTGATGCGGGCTCTAATCACCTTTCCGGCTTTTCTGCAATGTCTCCCCCCAACTTAATCCTGTCACTACCTCTTTCAATAAAGAACGAAAAATAAAAAATAACCAAAACAAAAAACAAAAAACTACTCACTCAGAGATTGCAAACCTGCGCCGTAGTGGTACAAAAAATTTTTACTTTTAGTGGCAGCAGTATGTGTGGCAACCCATTATGAATGCAAGTGCTCAGGTAGCGCGATTGCGATTGACCCATAGATTGTAATCCCACCGGCGAACATGCCAACTACATTTCCTAGCGGCCCCATGTGACCCGGAAGTCTGGTCAAGTGACCGCGGTAAGCGCCCAGCGACCTATCGGTAAGTTGGTGGTTAAGTATGATTATGTTACATATAGGCTACAGAAATGCATAAAAATTGCATCAATTCTTCCGTGTGTCATTTCCAACAACTGTTTAAAATTTCATCCAGCACAACTTTTTCAGTTATCTTGGGGACAGACAAACCAACACTGCCAAAAACATAACCTGCTTCGCGGCTACGCCCCAGCACAGGTCATTAAAAAAAAACACAGGTGTGGGCATACCCTGCAAGGCTTATTTTATTGTAAAATTTTAGGTAAATCAGGACTGTTAAGAAACAAAGTGACTAAAAAGTAACTTACTTGTTTTTTGTGTGCTTTTTTTTTAGTAAATAACTTTATTCCTATTACTGCTTTGGAAAAAATAAGGTGTTAAGATTTACTAGTTACTGCCATCAGTGGCTTACTACTTACTCACCATTTTTCTGCATACGCTCTGCACAACATTTTACCTATGTAGTGCCAGTGTGAGATTACCGTGCATAACACATAACACCGCCCGAGCCCTTCAGTAGACGCTTTATTGTATAATGCACAAATCATCATGTATGCATATGTATGCAGTGGTGGGGGGGTGGTTGCCAGCAGATAAGACGAGATGGAAGAACTGCCAGGTTACCATAAATGCACAACACACATGGTCAGTTTGATTTACATAATGACCTCACGCTAATGTGCATTATTCAAACTGTTTAAAGATTTAAGACCTCCTGGGAGCATTTCCGAGCATGCAATATTAATATTAAAACAACGGGAAAAGACATCATACATTTCTATAGCACAATGTGTATGTGTATAACATGTGTCGGCATGAAAGTGAAATCATCACGGCCAGTGCGGGGAATATTCACTGCGAGAAAGACTGAACTCGCGCTGAAGTTGGACAGTTGACTTGGTAGGTGATAATTAGTCTGGTGAGGGCTAGTTATGTAATAGGTTTCTAGTGGTACTTTAAGTTATTTTCTGTGCGCAAACGCTGTTTTTCATTTTTTTATTGAGAGTGTGACAGGATTAAATCGGAAACTGGGATGAAGAGTTCGGCGGAGACATTGCGGAAAAGCCAGAGGGGATTAGAACCCGCGGCATTGCTTGACCTGGGGCCTGGGGGGCGGGCTGTGATAGGACCACCAATCAGCCTTCAACCCTCTGGTCATTGCAACGGCCGCTCTCCCAACTCGGATACAGCCAGCACCCTAAGTACAGCCAGCACCCTAAGTACAGCCAGCACACTGATTTGGTCTGGACAAAGCGCCATGGCCCTTTTTGGGTCAGGGGGACGAACACCCATCTCTCAAATCTGATGCAAGGCAGAAGTCCTGATTGTATCTATTCAGTGAATACAGTAATCTAACTCATTCATGGAATCAGACAGATTCCAGTTGCCTTTCCAAGTACAAGTTGTCTCAGTTCCGAGCAGGCCATCTCCTCTTCTCGAGTTCCCTTGGTCGCTCTATCCGTCCGTTTAGCTCAGAATGGGGGATAATGATAGCAAACATTGATCCCCCACAGAGTCGTGGGATGAAGACAGGACATATAGACAGCACGCCTATTAGCCGTGTTAATGCCAAGTGCCTTGAAGGCGCTTTGCCTGTGTGGGCAAATTGATCGGCGGCAATCATCTGGTTCCATTCTCTGCTACCGACAATCACTGCATGTGTGTGTGTGTGTGTGTGCGTTTGTGAGTGTCACGTTGTACGTGTGCCACTTTGCATGCTCATAAACAGCGTTGGGAAATATTTTAATCCTTAGTGTATTCTTTATTCAGGATCCCCCATTAGCTCACGCATTATGCGATTGCTGCTCTTCCTGGGGTTCATTCACTGGTCCCACATGTTCATAAAATCATTCATATAAGAATTTGCAGATACATAGGTCGATGATGATGTTCTTCTTGAGGGAGGTAGGAAGAAAAAGAGATAGAAGAGGGAGGGATAGAGAGAGGGCCCCCTTTCCTTACCTTTGACACGATTAGTTGTGAAAGTGGAAGTGAAGTGCTTCAAAGCCAATTCCATAGCAGAGATGCCTGGTGACTAGCTCTGGCTTCCGTTTTACATTTATTAATCCTGGGAATGGAGTGTAAACTGCTTGCTTCTCTTGATTGCAGGGTTCTGTTTGGAACACAGAACACAGTAAGTTCCGTAAGGTAGAACGGTGACAAGTTATTGATTGCATGGTATGTCAGAAGAAGTACTTTTTAGCTAAATTGTATAAGAATTTCAAGGATCTACTTATGCATCTGAATATAGCCAAGTCAACAATTGCACACCTTTCCATATTATTTCCAAAATAACGTTTTACTTTCCTTTTGCCATTTTGCCACAAAATGGTGTTCTATTAATATCAGGTGAAAGCAGCTGTTCTGCTTCTTCTGTGGGGTTCTGCTATGTGCACATTTACAAGTTACTCCAAAAGCCTCAATTAGATTTTTATAATGATTACAATCGTTGGAATCCCCCTTTCTCCTAAATGTAATTAATCTAGATCACATATTAGGATAATAATAGAATATTAACGAACATTTACTATTTTGTCTAATATTATTACTGAAATGTGAGTACATCCGTTTAAATTGATTAGATACGTGTAGCGCTGGCTGTGTGTATGTGTGCGTGTATAGTGTCGGCATGTGTATCGTAGTCGGCGGGGCACAGTGATACCTCATCACGTAGAAATGGTGGCAGCCAAGTTAATATTCATGTTAATAGCAATTTAATACCTCTCTGAGGAAATACAGCTGTGATATTT
Source organism: Bregmaceros cantori (assembly GCA_900302395.1). Classification (NCBI taxonomy): domain Eukaryota; kingdom Metazoa; phylum Chordata; class Actinopteri; order Gadiformes; family Bregmacerotidae; genus Bregmaceros; species Bregmaceros cantori. The sequence goes on from OMKY01141492.1 coordinate 17,946, forward strand.
TCAATAAATTTGAGTGTTTGCTCCATCTCTCCTTCTTTATTCCATCCCTCTGCATCCCAATGGACTACATGCAAACGGTATGTGTAGTGTGTGTTTGTGTATGTGCGTCTCACATGTTCAACCATGCATGTGTGAGCATTACATGTAAGGCGTGTGCGTAAATGTCATGTCGCGTGCTTTACAAGTGTCATTATATGCTTGCGTGAACATCAGCTTATCTATAGGTGTTCAAGGTGCGCTACACTACACAGGCCCGCGTAGTCGTGTGCACACACACGCGCTCGCACATGGCTTGAAACTCCTATTATAATACACTGGCTGTGCCTCAAATGCTGCGTACTTGTACACTTTGTGCTTTATGGTTTAGAGCTAATGAATCGTCCACGCGTCGCACGCCGCTAGGCGGTAGATGCATTGGATCTGGGCAAATCAGGCAGGCGTCGCCAGCAGACGTCCGCCTGTTGGCAGAGTTTCGTTGTCACGCCTCCATGCCGCTTGTCCCACCTACTGCGCTGTGAATGGAAAACACAATTTGATTGACACTGTTTTTTTGGAGGGGGGATGGGGGGTGTTTGGGCGCAAGCGCCATTTTTCATTCTTTATTGAGAGATAGTGACAAGATTAAATCGGAAGCCGGGATGAAGAGTCGAGGGGAGACAGAAAAGCTGCAGGGATTGTGTGAACCCACGGCGCTGCTCGGCCTATGGCCTGTGGGATGCGCTCTCCAACCACTCGGCCACTGCACGCCCCGGACACTCTTTTTTTGAGATGTTTTTCGACCCTTGTTTTACCAGACTCAATGATCGTTCTAATCGCGTGCGATGCATGGATGATTCGTTGGTTCTGGGTGAACGATGGACACTGCATGCACTAAAAGGCTGCCGTGATGCTCACGTAGCGGGCAAGGAATGACTTCATATGTCACGTCACATCCTCGGACGTGTTTCACGCTGTTTGTAGTCCGCTCACTCACAGCATGTAAAATTGGTGGTGTTAAGCATGATCCTTGGTTTCCCTCATTCCTGCCTGTTTCTTGGAGATGGGTATAGATGATTTGGTGATGTCTACTGAATGATTGTGGTGTACTCAGCAGCCTATGCCATATGGTATTTAGTACACACACCTAGTAGTAATAGTAATCTGGGATTCATCCCCGTTGAGGTAATATCAAGTATGCCTTCACTGACATTGTAGATACTTCAGTTTGCAACGTCAGATCTATTGGTAGTGACAAAGATATTTAATTTTCCCCCCAAGCAGGACAATGCAGGGACATAATGCAGGGACTCAACTACTAAAACAACAATCACAAAAATATAAAAAAGTTCAAATGGAAGGCATTTTTCTTCAAACAAGCACGTCAAAAAAGTTTAATTTTAACATACGACTGCCGACAGCTGCCATCATGTAATGCTATCATTTAATTTCAATTTCTAAAATGTGGAAAGGATATAATTGTGCCAATTGCCAAATGGATATCTGTTTGAAAGCACCCACTTACAGGCCTATCTTAGATGAACAGAATACATATTTTTGTTACTGAAATAACAGTGGATGTATCTTAGCTGTTACAGTGGAGTGTTGAAGACCAGAAAGTTAGTGTCTTCAACAGTCAGAGTATGTTAAAGTGTCATTGGTCAAGGCACTCTCTCAAGACTCCCAAATTGCTCTCATAGGGTTGTGTTTAAACACGTTTCATTGCAGCCGCTGCCCTTGTAGGTTTAACTAATTTCCTGTTTGCGGTATAGTAAAATATTTTAAAAAGGCTCGCTGTCTCCCAGGGCGAGCCTCCGCTTTCCGTATCTCTGCCTGTTAGTGCGAACTGCAGTAGCCCACAGATCCAAGGGCTGCACACTTGCTGGGCTGTCCCAACTCCTAGACACATACAGCCCTAGTCAGCGATGCGACCAAATCCTTCATTCAAGTCTCAAGTCTTCTTGGGCAAGTCAAGTCCCAAGTCAACTCCAAGTCAAGGCATCATTAACATGCTGTAATTTTAGCTCCAGAGTTGGATCTTTCAAAAGTCAAAGGCAGGCAATAGTTTTGCTTTTATAGTGGCATCATTTTTTTTTTTGGGTACTTTATTAAAATCAGATTCTGGAGATAAAATTACAGCACGTTAATGATGAGTTGACTTGGGACTTGACTTGCCCAAGAAGACTTGAGACTTGAATGAGGGACATGGTCACATATCTGGCTCTAATTCACTGCTTAAAAGTAGGACAATGTAAATGTATAAGTGGCGAAATGGAGACATTTTGGAAGAAGAGGTTTGGAACATAGCATAAGCTTTTGCTTTTAAGTAGTTTTCATTACATTCACCAGTTGCTGAGTGCCAACCTTAAAAGGAAAATGTATTTTGACAAAACACTTTATTTATTAATTTCACATTAATAAATTCTAAATTAACTCTTTAAACTATCAATTATATAATTATACAGATATTATTATTAGATATATATTATTAACATGAGTCTGAAATAATTCTGGGACAGAAAAGTAAGTAAATAATAAGTAATTTATTTGAGTAACTTTAATCAGATTTGTAAAAACGAATGTGTTACATTACTAGTTACTGGAAAATATGCTAAAATCAAAGTAACTTAGTTACTGGCATCAGTGCCACACAAATTTTATATCCATGTCTGTGAATCGCCCTGGATGTGGTATATACTCAAGGAAAAAAGTGTGTGCTTTCACACAAACACACACACACACACACACACTTAAAAGATTGCAAACCTGCGCCGTAGTGGTACAAAAATAGTACTTTTAGTGCTAGCAGTATGTGTGGCAATCCATTATAAATGCAAGTGCTTGCAGAGTAGCGCGATTGCGATTGAGGCCATCGGCGAACATGCCAACTACATTTCCCAGCGGCCACCGCAACCCGGGAGTCACGTGAACGTGGTAAGCGCCCAGCGATCTATCGGTAAGTTGGTGATTAAGTATGATTATGTTATTTATCGGCACCAAAATTGAATCATTCTTCCGTTGGTCATTTCCAACAACTCTACAAAATTGTATCCAGAACCGTACACAACTTTGTCATTTATCCAGGTGACAGACAGACAGACATACAGACGGACAAACCAAAGTGACCAAAAACATAACCTGCTTCCAGCTCATGCAAATTACTTCAATCAAAAGTGACTGTATTGCTGGACGATGAAAAGCATGAAATGCAAGTTTCCCAAAACTGCCCCTGTAGAAAATGGTTTTTTAAAAGTTTTTTAAAAGTTTCTTAAAATTGTTTTGGAATAGTGCTCTATCAACTGAGCTACAGCCAGCCCCACCAACAGCTATGCCCGCAATTCTGCGACAATAAATTGAAATGTGTCGAACAGAAAACAAATGGCAAAACATGAAAATAAAGCACATTAAAAACACAAAATAGGGCGTTAAGCACACCGAGACAACACAATAAAAACTGCTCCATAAAAAAGTTAATTAAAACAAGTAAAAAAAGCTGTTGTTCACAGCTGTGTGAGTGATAACGTCAGGTCTTCCCCTGGGGGCCTGCACTGTAGCCGTTCCTCTTGTGCAGGCTGCTGATTGATTTGTTTGGTTCACAGAGAGTTGATCGAGTTTGTTACAAAGGCTCAGGAGTCTCCAACATGCGGTGCGGGGCCAAGTGCGGCCTGTGTGACCATATTTTGCGGGCCAATACTTTAATATGAAAGTTTAATGTTAGTGTTTTTTGTTTCGTTTCAGCTCATGAGTTCTACTATATCTATAGTAGCAACCCCACTGTGAGCATTTGTTGTTCAGTTTGCGTAGCGCAGCTGTGAAAAGTTGCCCAAAAATATCCAAAAGGCATCCAAAATGTCTGTTACTACCAGGGCTTTGAACCGGTTCAAGGAACAAAAACGAAAACCGGGAACTTTTAGTATTTTCCAGGGAACGGAAACGAAACCGGAAACGTTATTATTTTTTATGTTCCGGAACAGGAACATTTATTTAAAAATAGTGGTAACCGGTTAATACCGGTTTTATTTCGTTCCTCAAAGGAGTGCACTTGGAGATAACTTCAAAAATAAAAGAAGAGTATTTATAAAATCTACGATGCAGCAGTGAAGTAGGAATTGTTGCGGGACTCTCTGCAGCGCGTTGTTGTGGGTTCGCCCCAACACGCAATGAGACCTCGGCTGTAGAACGCTACCAGCGGGCCTGTGTAGCGGGTCGCTGTGGGTTCGCCGCAACATATATTACAAAGCATTAAACAGGTGACAGGAACGAAATTAACCGTTCCAGGAACACATTTTTTTGCTCTAACCGGTTCAGGAACGTCAATTTATTGGTGGAACACATAACCGGAAATGTTATAATTCTGTTTCTGTTCGGAACGAAACGCTTGGGAGAAAATATTGGTTCAAAGCCCTGGTTACTACTACCCAACCTATTATATTAGTTGAAGATCATTAAAACGATTAGGTGACTAATCAGTTGCATGATGTTTCTTAAAAGAAAATACCAAAAATATGTATGGCAACCAATTACGAGAGATTATTCTTGTCAATTGAGATATAGTCAAAGTCTATTCTTCTTAACCAACAAGTTATACCATAGCAATTTGATGGTTTTCTTCAAGTTCATGTTTTTTCACTGCTGTCCAAACTGAGCTACAGCCAGCATCTCTAGCCGGCTATAGCTTGTTCATCTATTTTGAAGACTGCACCTGACATTTGGGTTCTGCCCGTCCAAAATGTTATCGTCTAGTTACATAACATGCCGAAAAGAAAATGGCACGGCGTGCTGACTCTGCACGAGTCTGTGCACGAGTCTGTTGCTAATGAGAGTGCTTTGAGAGAGGAAACAAACTGGTGATACTTGCATGAAAAACAGAAGATGAAGGATTCAAAAAAATTGATTATTTTCTCAGCATGATGCCCCAGTTTATAACAGGCTAACGGTTTTTGAAGCTACTTAATCCACTGCTATTTTTTCGCTCTTCTGAGCGAGAGAAACCATCAGTTTAATCAGATTTAAACCACCATCTGTCAGGGTCTGGACTAGTTATGTAATGGGTTTATTTTAGAGAGTTTTTACATCAATCACAATATTACAATCATATAAGCCCGTTTGATACCATTCCAACTGATACCGTCAAACACTTCAAAGATGTTATTGACACATTTTACATTAAAAAATAAAGTATGCAATGTGAAAAAATATATTTAATATGTTGTATAAAAAGGTTCTAGAATTTAGAATGTGCTAAGGTATTTTCATGTTGTTTTATAAAAAGGATGCTTGCTGTGTTAAGACTTTTTGAATTATTCTAGAAATGATATGGCCTTGAATGCATAAATTGGACAACAAGACTGAGTAACATAATTTCAGCTTTCCAAATTGACAAATCGCAAACTCACAGATTACATGAAAATAAAAGAACTCTGCAGAGTGACGTAACTCAAACCAACAATCAAAATCAAATCTCTGAAACTTTACTGTCATATTAAGTGCTCCCAAACGGGCCAAACAAAATGATACCTCAAGGGACCAGTAGCAGAACAATACTCTTCTTCTTCTTGTTTAACGGCGATCAACACTTGACTAAGCAGGTCATTCATGCCGGTTTTACAAAAATTACAGAGCAAGCTGCTTCCACAGCCTACTCTGTTTGCATGCACTTTGTGGAATCAAAGAACATGTAAACAGAGTAGGCTGTGAAAGCAGCTTGCACCAATACTCGATTGGTGCTTCTGGAGAACTATGACCCCTGTTCTGCTACAAGCGGAGATAGTGAAAAAGCATGATGAAAATCATTTACAAGTGTTACAAAGTGTTACAGTGCTGCTTTAAAACTTTCCTTGGGAAAACATTCTGGGCATTTTCACAGGAACAAGCAGATTGCCTGTCCTTTCCCCTCCGTCTTTCTCTCTCCATTCGAATTGAGGACAGTCGATGAAGGCGGAGGCCAAGCCGAGAGAAAAGGGAAGTGGGGAAAAAAACAAAAAAGAGAGGACAGGGGTAGGGAAGGTAGGGAGGGGTGTGGGAGAAAGATGTTTGCAGAGTTGTTTCAAAACTTCTTAATTGCAACCTACTTTTTTTTCTACAAGGAAGGGATTTACCCAAGTTCTTCCTCGGAAAACAAGTGCTAACAAAGCAGGTGTTTGGCAAGATCAGCACTTCCTCCTTTGCCTTCCTGCCAAGTTTTGGGGAGTGGAGTATTGTTTTCTAACAATGTGTTCATTTCAATCATTTATAGAATTAAAGAAAAATACAATTAAAAATTGCAGCCTGAAAACGTGAAGATGTACAAAGGTGGCTAATGCCCGAGTTACCTTCCACACTGCACCACCATAGAAAAAAAAATATTAGCAATTCAAGGCTCATTAATATAAAGTTGAATGAAAAACAACGCGCAAATGTAACCTGTGTGTCTGAGCAGTGTATCATTGGTAATGTACTTGGTCGCGGTTGCAGCGCAGTGTGTGTGTGCACTAGACGATGCTGGGTGTCAGTCCAGTCACTGGACAAATTTACACTGTATGTGCCCAGCGCACTGGGCACATACATATGCAGTGTCCATCTCAAATCAGGAAGAGGTTAATCAACCTATCTACAAGTAGAGAAGTACAAGTACAGAATGAACGCCATTCAGAAATCCAGTGTTTCATGTACGTATGTGTGACGGATGCTAGTATAGCTGTATATCCTCGGTGTTCCTTGTTCCTTTTAATTTTGTTGTTTTGTTGTGTTGCTATGAAGCACTTTGAATTGCTCTGCCTGAAATGTGCTATATGAATAAAGTTTGATTTGATAGAGGCTACACAGTATATGTCTGCGTCCAGGGTGTTGGGCACACAACTTTGTGCATATGGCCCAAAGACACCCACGGACCACTCGCCGCAGCCAGGGGGTCCGCGGGTGCTCGCAGACCTCCAAACGTCCGATAGACTTTCCTGAATCCTCAAACTTAAAAGCATCCGATAGATAAACCGTCACGCGTCCGTCCGTCCGAGCCATCTTTGAACCAAGTCCTGCGCTGCCAGGCCCCATTTTCTTCTACGCGCAGCCGGCGCAGGGCGCGTGAGTTGCTTTGGGCAGGGAACATACACGCACTGCACTGGAACCGCGACAAAGTGAATTACCCATGATGCACTGCTTAGACACACAGGTTACCTACAACCCCCCACTGAGGAGACTGCGTCCTCGCAGTCATCAGTCGATCAGTGGCAGATCGACTGTTAAATAGTTTTATACTAATAATATCTACTCATGTCAAAGTGAATTCCGCTACACATAGAAGCCAAAATTCCCAGTTCAAACACACAGCTAGTAGTCTTATACGGCCTTAATAAATTGCATAAATAGGATAACAAAACTGCATAACACAATTAAAACATAACCACCTCATGCAATGGATGACAAATGACAACTCACAGATCACATAGAAATAAAATAACTCATCTAACTATCTATCAATAGCAGTACAACCCTAAGGTCATAAGAAGCACTTCCAAATCAAACTAACAAAGGGATTAGTGGAGACTGGAGAGAAAAATGAAGCAGACAACCCAAATGATGACACGACAACCTTTACGAATGTGTTAAGATTGAACATACTGAACCCTAAACGGTACAACACTGTATCGGCGCTTCTAGAAAAGGATGACCCATGCTGGTGATGTGAAATATGAGGATGAATTCCCTGTTAAGGACCATATTGTGAGCTTACAGTGAGCTCGGACATTTTGAAGGAAATATGTTTTCGGTTATTAAAATCCACCTAGTGTGCATGATCAGCAAACACTGCACTCTGAGTCACATCTCACCGAGACACAGAGAGAGGGAAAAAACTGTGTGGGTGGCACATACTCCCTCACCCTGCTACCTGCCTCTGCTGTGGAGATGACAGGAGACAGGATTCTTGCATTTTTTTAGCTTTGCTTGGGTGCTTAGAAAATGAGGAGGAGCATTCTCCTGCTTCAAATATTGCTGAATGACCTGAAAAAGTCGGGGAAGACGTGACGTGCGCTGAGCATGTTTGAAGCCCATAAATATGGGCTGTCTGTCTGATGAAAGCACTTGTGGTGTCTTGTAGAACTTGTTCAAAACGCATGCACAAGTGAATTTACAAACCACTGCCGATTCAAATTGATAACTAGGCATGATCTTCATAATACTTTGTGTAATCGCCTCAACCCATGCCAAACTCATTATAGTATAGAGTGCATGTTTTACTCTGTACTCTAGATTTGTAATAGACTACAATTATATATTTTGTTAAGTAATTAACTACTAGCACTCTTACTTACTCACACTACTTTTCGACAGCTAAATCAATGCAAACAGGATCAATCACAGAAACTCATGTGCCCCACGTGGGCCCATGCCTCATTGACACGAGTGGTGTCGTTTGCCGTAAAACAAGAAGAAGAAGAAGACATGACTAGCGCTGGCAAGTGATATGCTGTAGTACACAAAGTCATCTAGACCCTGTCAAGGTTATTACTGTCTGCACAATTGGTTCCTGCCCGATGATATCCCCAGCCGGAACGAAACAACATCAAGAGGCCTTTGAGGCTCCAAAAAAATTACATAATATGCCAAAGGTAAATGTGGCAGTAATGGAGGGCAGGTTTAATTTGAAATTTGCCCCCAAACCTGTTTGCAGGGGTTGTGGATAAGAAGCTATGCCATATGAGCATCTCTAATACAGGCATGATGTATTTGTGTGCATTCTGACTCCGAGGTACTGTGTGTTTCGCATTGTGACATCACTATGATCATGAAGTTCTAAATCATGACATTCTTTTTTAGATGTTCTCAAGATGGCATTAAAGGCAACCACATCATGCGATTAAGATACTTTATTTCGTCACACATACATGTACATGTACATGTGCATTTAACCCATCCCTGGGGCAGCGCCTTGGCCAGGGGCACTGACTGGTGCAGGTTAACTAGAACATGTTTTGGTGGTGGGGGAAACCGGAGTGTCCGGAGGAAACCCAGGCAGACACAGGGAGAACATGTAAACTCCACACAGAAAGGACCTGTCCAGGTTGGGATTCGAACCCAGGACTTCCTAGCTGTGAGGCAGCAATGCTAACCACTGCACCACCGTGCCGATCACTGTTCGCATAGAAATAAAATAACTGCAGACTGGTCTCAATCAAAACAATAATGGTGATAATGAAGACCAGATCTCTAAAACTCTATGGTCATCTAAAACGCTACCAAATAGGCCCAAGTCTGCCATGAGGAACCACTCAAACCGCACACATGTCTGCTTCAACACTGGATTCTATTCAGCCAACAGAACACAGTCCCCCTTTGCATTGCCATTTCCCACTAACCCTGGCAAAGACATTTTTTAAAATACATTTTTCATGGATTTGATGGTGTTACAGAATGTCATTCGAATGGCTGAGCAGCACCGCAGGTTCTAATCCCCTCTCAGGCTTTTCTGCAATGTCTCCACGTGCCTTTTCACCCCAGTTCCTGATTTAATCCTATCACCATCTCTTTCAATAAAAGAATGAGAAATTGTGCATGTGCCCAAAAAATAACTTCAAAAAAATAATAAAATAAAATAAAACATCATTATATTTCACTATCTCCACTTGTAGCAGAATGCACACAAACATGAGTCACCCTTGTCCAGAGACCTGACCATTCGTAGATGTTGTCGCGCCATTGTTTGGCTTGTCTGCCTCTGCTTCTTCGCCCTTCCACTAATCTTTTAAGACAGAGTTTTAAGCCACCAATTTGTGGGCCTTTATATAACCATAGAACGATGATCAGCTTTCAATTGTCACCATTAGAGCACATTTTGATCATCGATTAATCGGCCATTTTTACTGACAATTAAACGATAATTTTTTCATTTAAAATCAGAGCAATTATTAACGTGAAACATTGATTATTAAAAGTTTGTAATTTCAATACTGCAAATCAATACTGCTGTTTTGTAGCCTGGCAAGCCAGACCCAATGCATCGTCCACGAATTGCACATTGCTAGACGCTGAATTGGGTCTGCGAAACCTTGAATACCCATCGGCAACATAAATGCGAACCAATCAGCGCGGACGTGGGCGGAGTTGGTATGGGCGACGCAAGACGGGGGCGGAGTTGGTGTGGGAGCGAGCTCGCAACGCCTCGGGCGTGTGTGTGTGGGTGTGTCTGTGTCGGTGTGTGTCTCAGGAATTTTCTAAGATCGCGTCGTTACAAAATACATTTAATTGCGAACACCGTATGGGGCTGTCTTAACCGCTACACCACGCAGCCATGTCCAGCGGGTGCTTTTTTCACAAATAAAATAAAACAAAATGTATTTGTGTGTGCATGTGTGTGTCTGTGTGTGTGTGTCGGTGTGTGTCTCAGTAGTAATTTTGTAAGATCGCGTTGTTACAAAATGCATTTCATTGCGAACACCGTATGGGGCTGTCTTAACCGCTACACCATGCAGCCATGTCCAGAGGGTGCTTTTTTGACAAATAAAATAAAACAAAATGCATTTGTGTGTGTGTGTGTCTGTGTGTGTGTCGGTGTGTGTCTCAGTAGGAATGTCGTAAGATCGCGTTGTTACAAAATGCATTTCATTGCGAACACCGTATGGGGCTGTGCGTGCGTGTGTGTGTGCGTCCTGGACCCTTCCGTGGATACGCGGACATAGTGCCGTGTCCCCTTGTAAGCGAGTTCTCCGTGGAGTCACGACTATAGAGACCAGCTGGCAGTGCTCTGCAGCCGAGGTCGAGGCGAGGTAACACGCTGCAGGGAATCCCCACGATTCACACGTCACTCTTTTATTTTTATTTATCAATAATAATAAATACAGCAATAATAACGATGATAATGCCATACATTTTATAATGTAAATATCACAATAATCACATATCAATTTACAAAACGACAACACAGGTTGATGGTCAACATGTTTTAATAGCTCTTAAATTTTGACCGCGGCAGGGTTTTTTTCACCCCGGGAATGAATGGCACTGGGCATTTTCGGATGGATGTCGACATTTTGCATGTCTGATTCCATTCAGTACTTAGAATGCATGGTACGGCGGAATGAACATGGAATGGAAAGTTGCTGCGCCTTGTGGCCAACTTCTCCCAGAGTCTGTTACCTCTCTCACTTTAATTCAACACACACTCGCAAGCGTACATGATTCCTATC
>OMKY01141818.1:1493-16084 GCA_900302395.1 Bregmaceros cantori
GTGAGGTGGGGGTGGGGGGGGGTGAGATGGCAGAATGGTTCTGGAGCGCGTCCCCCAGACCATAGGTCGAGCAGTGCCAAGGGTTCTAATCCCCTATCCGCCTTTTCTGCAATGTCTTGCCCGACTCTTCATCCCAGTTTCCGAGTTAATCCTGTCACTATCTCTCTTAATAAAAAACTGAAAACGGCACTTTCACCCAAAAAATAACTTTAAAAAATACAATATTAGATTAAAATGCAATTAGATTAGATTAAAATACAATACAATTATGTGAATCAGCCCTTAACCCATTAACATGTTCTGTTATGGACTAAGCAGTCTTCATGACCACCAGAGTGTAATGTCGCCTGGTGCCTGTGCATGCAGGGATCCAACAGCATGCAGTTGCTCATGTCTCTTGTGTCTTGTGTATGAAAGTGTTCCGTTGGTGCAGGTGGTGAAAATGCAGCGATTGCAGCATATTTGAAATATTCAGTATTTGCTTTTGAGAAAATTAATTATCAATTCAAATGAAAAGTCCTATAGTTAATAAATATTTTCTCAAAAATAAACAGTGAAATACTGAGTGGGACGCCAACCCTATCCAGCTAAATTCAGCTATACCAGCTAGAGCTGGTCTTAGCTGGTCAACCATCTCACATTGTTTTGAAATCAGCTGGTCATATATCTGTTGAACTGGCTCAAGGTAATTTTAGCCGGTCAGCCAGCTACCACCAGAAGCTGGTCTAAACTGAAAATTTCAATAGGAATATGTATTGGCAAAGAATTTGCTCCCATTTTGCTTCAATTAATGAATGTATTATTAATTAACTGATCCCAAACACAAGTCTCCTTATATTTATGTCTTCATCTCCTTCTTTACTACAGGATGTATGCGGCACCAGATGCAGATCGCCTGACACCGTCCCCAACCGACTCACTGCGTCACACCCACCAGATCGTTCCGGCGCCACGCTATGCGATGCAGCCCTTCTTCCAGGAACAGTTTGTCTCTAACCTGCCCCCGAACCATTTCTATGCTGGCAGTGGAGAGCGTGCGGTGCCACAGACTGCCGCCAGCTTCTTGCCCGTGGCGGAGGAATCGGCGATAGCAGCACAGCGTTGGATGGTGGGTGGCACCAGTGGAGGAGAGTGCGAGTATCCTGGGTCTCTTCTGCCATATGGACTCAAGTCGCTGTCCGTGCAGACAGGCCACACGCTGGGCTACTACCCTGACTCAGCCTTTGGCTGGGGATCTGGTAGGATTACACACGGCCGGTAGCATAAACTAGGGCAGTCACACTGTATAACAACGCCAATAAGACCCTGTGTCCTATCATTAGGATCGGATCGCATCAGAGGCCACTACCAAAGAAAGCCATCAGCGCCGAGCGTGGCATGGTCCACCAGTTCAAGCCCGAGTACGGCCGAAGGCTACCCAGATGACCCAGAGAGCAAAGAGAAGCTCCAGGCTCCAGACAATGCTAGTGAGATTGGCAGCAGCAGCAATGATGGGGGCAGCTCAATCTCTACTTGGACAGATGCCCCGGTAAGAACAGATCTGTAAATAAAAAGTGTGAATGGAAGCTAAAGGAGGAACTGGAAGAATGGCATTGATGAATATAGTGAAGTTCATTTGTAATTAACTTCTTTATCCTTTCTCGAACCACCTCACAATATGCAAAAGGAATAATAACACTTCCATTTTTCTCTAAAGGTTTTTGACGTGAAGAGACCAGAGAAATTAACACATTTTGTGCTGTCTGTGAGCTGCCCTAGTTGGCTGTAGCCCTGGCATCTGAGCACAAATTGAGGAAAACCGGCATGAATGACCTGCTTAAGTCAAGTGTCGATCGCCGTTAAACGACAAGAAGGAAGGAGAGGGATTATTCATTCAGAGCTAACAACAATTATAGGAGCATGCACCGAATGCTATCCAGTGCTATTAGTAAGCGATATATTGTTCTACACCTTATAGGATTTCACACATAGAATCCCTGTTTAGTTGGGCGCACTTAGGAATAAACTAAACATCAAATTCTCATCATATAGCAAAAGCTGCTCCATTAAATTAGTACATGTCTCACTGCATGTGTTTCAGAAAGTAACACTTCAAGTCAAGGTCATGTCGGCATGCTCAAATACACAATTCCTGTTAACACTTTGTGATGTTCAGAAGCCATTGGAACCACAATAGGGTTATATTATATGGGAATTTGTTTGGGGATTCAAATACCTGAAAGTAAATTCTAAAGTCTTTTTTTTGGGGCGCAAGCGCCGTTTTTCTTTCTTTTTATTGAGAGACAGCGACTCTCTGATTGAATCAGAAGCGGGATGAAGAGTCAGGGGGAGACATTGCAGAAAAGCAGGAGGGATTGTACGAACCCATGGCACTGCTCGACCTGTTCGGCCACCTTGCGCCCCCCTCTGGAAGTAAATTCAAATGATCTAAACCAGAAATTCTATTAGCACAATCATATCTACAATCAACAATCATATTTCATAGCTTGTGTTAGTTGCATCTGAACATATTCTATGATACAAATTATGCGTGACTGGGAAATTAACCATTTCATTGCCAACAATTTGTATCCCTCGAAACTGAATGGTGCAATGATGATCATTATGTAAAAAGCTAAAAATCAGTCGGTCAGGCAGGGCACAGTACCTGATATCTACCCTGACATTGACAACTTGCATTCCCATACTCACTGTCATGGCAAATGTGGCGTTTGCATTGCAACCAGACCCAGAGCAGTAAGTGTGGTATGAACGAACATGTCGACCATGACAGATGAGTGCTATGTGTGATTAAGCCATTAATTAATTCATTTAATCATCTTTTGCTATGGAACTTTTGCTACCAAACTCCCAGAATCCATTTTCCCCACCTCCTTTCAGCCTAATCCAGTAAAATATAAAACAAAACATAGAAAGAGCTTTCACATTTTGGTGAGTGCCTCCCTGACAAATTTGCACTCCACTGGTTGCATTTGGACACATTCCCGCAGGTGTCACTGGAAAAGCCAGATGAGGAGGCAGTTGGCAGAGACACAGGATGCAAGCGAAGACGGCTGTCCCTCGACAGCAGCGCGAGCAGCGGCGGCGGGAGACACAATATATTCTCATCCGTGGTGAAGAGCGAGGGTCAGGCGGGGGCACTGGTGCCCCAGGACGGAGGCTACTTCAAGGACAGGCCGCTGCCCACCTACTACTCCTTCTACACCAGCCCCTGATCAGACCACGATGCGCCACGGTGTGTGATCTCTGCAGCACAGAACGTCTCTTTGGTTTACCTGTGCGTTGTGAACTGCTATTGTCACTCTTATCTAAGCCTGGGGGTACACTGCATAATTTCTGCAATCTTGTTGCAAATGTTGCTATATATACATAAAATTGTGATCTACATTCAGCAAATACACTGTACCATGAGGCTACATTGCAAGTCTGATTGTAGGGACACAGCACAAGAGTTGGTGGCAACAGGGCTTTTCCTGCAGCGGTCTGGGTCATGGTGTGTGACTATTGTGCTTGGGGCACTGGTGCATCACTTTACCAAACAATGAACATTACATTTATAAGCACCCAGTGATTTATCTGTTCAGTGAGTCTGTTCTTCAGTCAAACATGTATAGTGAAAACATACTATATGCAACATAAGACTTCCGATTTAGAGCCATAATGAGTGATCTTCTTACGATTACTAATATTTCACCTGGGACGCCAAAAATCATGCAGTGTATCTCCAACATTAAGGACTGTCCATCATTGTGTAAACCAAAAAAAAAAAAAATTAAATAACAATCAATCAATATGCATGTGACAGGAGCACATGGAGTTTGAAAACGTGTCCATCTTCTACTGATCACTATTAAAAATGAAATTGTTCCAAAATCGAATTGTTCCACACACAGCCCACGCGGGGTGTGTTCCAAAAGTCCTTTGCTCCGGCCCATTGGGTCGCCAGACTGCATTCGACAATATCGCAGGCTTCTCCCCGTTTTGGTTTCTGGCGATTTTTGGTTCAGCACCGCGGATAGCGGCAACATGTCGTGTTGTGTGCGTGTGTGACACACGTACGTGTGTCAGTGCGCTATATATATTATGTGTGCGTGTGTGTCTGTGTGTGTGTGTTGATTAGTCTCGATACACAGTGTGTTCTACTTTTTAATTGTCACCGCCGACACTGAGCTTGTATTGCCCTCTAGTGTCATTGTGGTTGGCGTTCTTGTCTCTTTACAATCAAGCAGCCTTCACTATGGACGATACTCATTGGCGTTAAAGGTGCAGTAGCTGCGATTTGCTAATAATAGTATAAAAATGTATTTTTCAAAATATTTTTGTTCAAAAGTTGTAATACCATTTAAGATTGAAACACTTGTTTCAAGGAACCATCTTCTTATATATTACAGATAATCGTTTTTTTTTAATTTGCTTCATTAAATCCCACATCCTTCAATCAAATTGTGAAATCACACCACCATGTCGGGGCACTTTGGAATGGGAGGTAGCTAGTTTGCATGTAGTCCAATATAAAAGCGACATGCACACCGCTGGCACATATGCATGCTCACAAGTACATGCTTTGTGACTGCCTGAAAGATCTGAAAAGTACTACATAAACATTTAGAAAAAAATCAACTACTGCACCTTTAATTGAAATTATAGATAGGCCTTCTTCAACCGATTGCTTAATGAAAATCTAGGAATCTATACAGTTGAAAATTCAAGGAAAATGTCCTGTTGTATTTCACTAACACTCATCTTTTCCTGTGGTTTAGATGAAAAAAGTCTTTGTGTGGTTTCATTTAACATTCATTTTATAACGTTCAATAATTGCCAATCAAATGGTTAATCGCTGTATCTGTACCATGCTGTAGTACAGGGTGGGCAATTTGTGAAAAACTTCAATTTAAATTTTATTTTGGTTAATAACTCATGAGCACACATTACACAATGCAAAATAATCCACAAACTTTGCACTTTCCGCTAAACAAGATATGGAAAATACTGAGCATTGAAGAGTAGTTCTGTCATTCTTTAGCTCTGCAGGTTTGATTTTAAAAAGCAAAGTCTGGGTGTGACTGTATCCAACAAGCCTAATCCAGACATCCACCGTTCATGTCAATAATACAACAATAACAGATTTTTGTATACCGCCAAATTGCGACCAGTCATCTCGATCGTGGCCAAGTTGAAAAAATATTTACATTTTTGACATTTTCCAATTAGACTAAAGACAAAAAAATGCAGCTACTACAACACACTACCTAGTAGTGGGGAAATTGCCCATACTCGGATGGGGGCCAGACAGTGACCCCTGTCCGTTTGTAGCTGCACATTTCCATGTCTGTCCCAGTGTGTGTGTGTATTTGGGATGTATTTAAATAGGGTGGATTGCCCTAATGTGGGCCACTGCCCTATTTGGACACCTACGCTCCAGTAGCTCCTTCCTAAACTAATGAATGTCAGTGATACTATGGTAAAAGCAAACAAACAAAAAAAGCAAAGTTCAACTGTTCAACACTACATCTATCTGTCATTAAGCAACTGACTGTTCCACATTAGGAAGTCGTAAAAAATGGCCCACTTTAGGACAATGCACCCTATGCGTCTAACAGTGTGTGTGTGTGTGTGTGTGTGTGTGTGTGTGTGTGTGTGTACATGTATGTGTGTCCATTTTAAACCAGCAATGAAGCCAGATATGACATGTGAATGCACAGAATATGATTTTTGTATTCAGGTTGTTGTGTACAATGTTGATGTGTGAGTTGCATTATCCTACATTTGTTACTGTTGTGCACACGTCAGTAAATTATTGCTTTTCTTTGTATACCTGGTATGGTGTCTTTCTTTGTGTGGAACAGATTAGAAAGGATTATTAAACATAGAAGCAATCAAAGAGTGCAAATCTGCCGAGTTAATTTGTGATCCAGATCATCTCTACATTTTTAATGATTGTTCCTTTGGCCAACACACACCTCTGGTAAAGTGTAATGAAAACCTGCCCATAACCTGTTGAGCAATGTTGTTCACCAACAGACCAACAAACATACACAACCCCAAAACATAACCTCCTTGGCAGAGGTAAAAACATTAAGAGTATAGTAGTACAGAATACATTTTGCAGTATAGCAAATACCCAATGCAAATGTTGATACACGATTAGTTAATGCATAATAAGCTATTACTTAATGCTAGTTATGTCATTTTTCAGCACAAGTTAGGATTATTCAGTAAGATACACATGATTCATACAGTAGCAAAACACATTATGAGGTTGTCAGTTTCAGCACATTTACATCTACTGTATAGTAGTGTTTACACATATTCAATGGCTGTTATCTGTGTTTCCAACTCACTCTCAGTATAGAAACCTACACGTAGAGGGTTTCACAAAGAAGCAAACATCATCTGAGCAGGTGGGATTTCCAGTTCTGAGTTGACCTACCAGAGAGAACACATTTCAAAAGTTACACACAAATGCGTTTCCACAACATCAATACAGAGATGCAAATCTCATACTTTTCAAAGAATAAATTGCCATTTCTCGCACGTTCAATTCTTGATTCCCAACTATTTGGAATTGTGGGAAGACAGAATAGAATTATCTTTTGTAAATGATCAGGTCACATGTATAGATGTGAATCAATTTATACTCTGCAATCTAACCGAGTCAAACTAATCACTAAAGCATGAAATAAAAGTTCTTAAAGAAGGTAACTTGCATTGACATAAAGTTCAATTGTGCCCCAGATAAAAAATGACATTGTCCTTGATGGTTATAAAATAGCACAGACCTGATCGTGCAGTGAGCGTTGAAGCAGCATCCTTAGCTCATTGTTCTGTTGCTGTAGAGTCTGAGTGTCTGTGAACAGCCTGGCCCTCTCTGTCAGAACCACGCTGACAACACAGGGTGCACAGAGGACCTATTCAATTTCATCTTCAGGCGTTCATTTAAACCAGACCATTGAAAAGTCAT
This sequence comes from Bregmaceros cantori, assembly GCA_900302395.1. NCBI lineage: Eukaryota > Metazoa > Chordata > Actinopteri > Gadiformes > Bregmacerotidae > Bregmaceros > Bregmaceros cantori. The sequence continues at coordinate 8,455 of OMKY01141818.1, forward strand.
AGTAAAATCTGTTCTTCCCTGAGCTCAGTCTTGCCTGTCTGCTGTACTCACTCTGATGTTCAGCAGTACTTTGTTATTATAGTTCAGCCCCACGGGGTCAAGATAAAGGCAAAAAATGCTGTATTAGATTTTGTGGAATAGGTGTCCATCAGGGCATTCAAGGCCTTGTCTGCATGGCCTACAATTTTTCATAAGTGTTTTATTTATTTATTACCTGCGCCAGGGCTGCGCCGCGGAACGCAGATTATGTTTTTGGTCACGTTGGTTGGTTTTTTCTCCAAGATAACTGAAAAAGTTGTGCATGGATCTGGATAAAATTTTGCAGAGTTGTTGGAAATGAAAAACAGAAGAATTGATAAAAATTTTGGTGCATTTCTGTAGCCCATAAGTAACATAATCATACTTAACCACCAACTTACCGATAGATCATTAGGCATTTACCGCAGCCACGTGGACAGACTTCTGGGTCGCAACGACCGCTGGGAAACGTAGTTGGCTTGTGCTGAGCATGTTCGCCGGTGGCGTCAATCGCAATCGCGCTACTCTATGAGCATTGATAATGGCTTGCCACACATGCTGCTAGCACTACAAGTGCTATTTTTTTGTACCACTAAGGCACAGGTTTGCAATCTCTGAGTGCATCTAGTTTGCCTTATGAGGCATACCTACTGAGTGGCAGCTTCATTAACTAATCAGAATTTGATTTGAAGCGACTGGACCACTTCCAATGCCTTCTCTTAAGGCTTGTGATATTATTTCAGACCTGCAGGTGGCGTTGGAGCAATTTGAACCCAAACCAAGTTGAAGGCTACAGCGCCTCTCCCTTCAGCACCAAAAGTTCCATCTCAGCTGCATCCTGTGCAGATGGTGCTGGTGCTCCAGCAGTTAGCTAATTGGCTAAATTACGAAATCATTACTAGCTATAAAAATAGTTGTCTTTTTACTCACTGGTACTTTGCTAGTGCGTCATGCAGTGCACTCCAGCACCTCAGCCTAGACTCTGGCAGTACGTTAGCCAGACTGTTCCAGAACAAAACAGACTCCTTCTGCTGGGGAACATGGTGAACTGCAGGATCCCTGTGGTGGTGGATAGAAAGGAATACCATAAATAATTCTACTATACTACAAATAGTGTGTGTCTGTGTGTAGGTATAACCAAGGAAGTGAAATCAACTTTGCTCTCTGAGGTGCTGGTTGTTCTGTGAAGGCCTTCAGAGCTGCTACCACATCATCCGGGTGCAGAGATGAACCAGATTCCTGCTGCTCTGTCTGGGAGAGGACCATCTGTGATAAACACACAAGGAAGCAAAGTGCAAGTTCCCCCACAGTGACAACCTTTTCAAAATAATAATTTCATTCACTTACGTATATGTGTATTTACTAGAATATGAGAGGACACCTCGAATACTCTTGCAGCCGCCTGTTACAGCGCTGACAAGGCAAGCCTTGTAAAATGCATTGACCACTGCCGAACACGCTATAGGACATACACACACTGACAGCAGCTCTTCTTACCGTGTGCTGCGTCTTCTGGAAGTTTGACAAGAACTTAGCCAGTCTTTCAATGTCCTCCGTGCTCTCGATACCCAGGACCTGGGTGCATATATAAACAAACACTCACAAACATTCAAACTCTTTGAACAGTAATATCTCCTGTGTGCTCTCCTTTGTACAGTTTCTACAGTATGGTGACTATCTCGCCCCTCACATAAATTCCGACGGCATGTGGACCCATTCCTCTATGCTTGCGCTATAGGTGTATAGGACCTATGATGGGAGGACCGGTGTTGAAATCAAAGCTACTTCAATCACAAACATACATTAAACCTATAGTCTATATAAGCCAACATGTCTTGGGCAATGTACATCTGTCCTACAAGAGGCAGGGCCCTTATCCGTATCCGTATCTGTTGCAACCAGAGCAGTCGAGAGTTGAAACTTACAGCAAAGATGGAGTCGAGTTTGACAAGGTTCTGGTCATCTCTGGGCAGTGGAGCGAGAAGAGCCAGCAGTTTGCTCTCCACCAGGAAACCCTAAGGGGAGGTAAAGGTATGTGAGGACCTCAATCGCTTCGTTTACATTGAGGGTCCAACAATTATTAAATGTGCAGTAGCTGAGGCTTTTTGCTTATAATAACATATATCTTTTTGTTGAGTAAAATATATTTTTACAATGGGGAGATCTGCACCATATACCGGTAATAGTGAATTTATTGTTCAATGGAATATTATGTTATTATAGCAATGTAATTCTGATTGGCCACTTATCTGGCGAATCAACATCATACACACAGCACCCTTTGTGACTGACTCTGCCCTCCAAATATAAATTGTCATCACCTCAAGTGTCCGGATTTGTGGCTCTGATCACCACTGGGTATCCGTTACACATCAAATAGTGAATTCTGCATGGTACATGTAGAATTTAAATTCTAAATTAAAACAGATTTTCTGTGAATACTATCTTACTTAAGGGGCTTTGGTTATATCCTTCCATGTGTCCCAGAAGTTCTCACATGGTACAACCATGAGGATCAGCACACACATACAATGCAACTCACTGCTTCGTCACACAGCAGTTGAAGCATCTTCCGTACTGTGCAGGGGGACATCACTCCAGATGCCTCTCCAGATACTATGTCTTCTGCAGCCAAGCTATTTTGGTCTGCTGTGCTCCTAGGGGAAGAGGTGATACAATCTTTCTCTACAATTTCTTTTCCTTTGCTGACATTTTCATGAAAGAAAAATGTTTTTTTTTTTATTTCATTAGATCCTTATTACTTACATTCTCTGATGTCAACAAACATGTGGATGTTTTGTTCAGGTAGACACCTGGTTCTTGGGGCCATCATAATGCACCATGTTGGTCTGGTATGGTCTAAGCAATGACCGCGGCTTTTATGAGATATTAATGTGTATATAATTCAATCCAATCCCAAAAGGCGTCTGAACATGATGTATACATATATGTCAATAAATGCTAAATCTGGACAAAGGTGCAGCCTTGCTGGAAAGACCAAAAATTATTCAAGCATTCTGACCAATAGAGGCAGAAATGTTTTTCCATGTCACTTCAACTTCAAGTCACATGTAAAAATAGCTAGTTAAACGAAGTTAAAACAGTGATGCATAGCCACATTACAGACCCTGGGCTGGATCCCCTGGCCGAACTGTGTGGAGGGAGTGGTGAAGGCGGTAGAGGAGGACACTGCCAGGCCACGCCCAGTTCCTGTTCATGTAGAAGACGGTCGATGTCCAGTGCCCGGTGGACCAGACCACGCACTTCTTCTTCGTTCATTCTCCACACAGCCACCAAGCGCTCTGCATCCACGGCGGCAAAGTGCCTACATCACAGGGATGATATGCATAAGTATGCATCCCTAGTTTGGGCAAATGTCAATATTGATATGCACAAAACTTGAATAATGTACACTTTTGTGGGCTGATGGAATCCAGTTGCCGTGCAATGCTAATTGCTGTTGCATCTATAATTTAAAAACATTGTTCCATTTCTGTGTTCAAAAAGACAACCTATCACTGAAATATCACACATCACTAAATGGGATTGTTTGTTCCCAACTTTTTCCAGGTTGTCTTTTTCCATGTGTCGACTTGCAACACTCTACATCTCCTCTAAACTGCAGAGGAGAATCTTAGCATAGATGTTACCACATATTACTGAATGTAACTTGCCGGGATCACATCACCAACACAAAAGTCAGAAACACTATTAAAAAAGCTATGGGAACAAACCATCTTGAAGATCTACTCAGCATTGTGATCACGAGAAAGCTAAAATGGTCCAGCCCTGTGACCAGAAGTAAAAGCCTCTCCAAAGTCATACTGCAAGGAACGATGGAGGGGAAGAGAAGAACAGGCAGACAAAGAATGAAATGGGATGACAACATCAGGCCAGCACCCAGGCGCTGGCACATGACAGGATGGAAACAGTGTGCTCAGCCGCAAAGCGCGCGGAGCGCCCCCCCGGCGATCCCCCCCCGGTCAAGGGACCGGTAAGCGGTAAACAGTCTACATGATTCTCTAGTCAGAGGCTCAAAGCAAATTCAAATATCAGCTCGCATGTAACTCAAATAAAGTAATACAATAATGCACACAAATTTGTAGTCTGCAGTTTGATGTATGGACCATAACAGACACTATGTGATGGCAAGTATGATTGTTGGTGTTCATTGTTGGGGCAGCTGTGGAACCTGCCTCATCTTTCTGTGGGTGTGGGAGTATTGTTGCATCGCGTGCTGTCGTTCCGCACAGCGTGCGTCGGCCTCCGCTTTGTTCTGCTTGGCTTGTCGGATGCACTTTACCTTCAGATCATTCAAGACATCCTGAAGCCTGAAAACACACAAAAAGGCAAGGAAATCCTTTAACTAAAATCCATTCATTACTGGTCAATTGTACCCAGGTGCCCATGAGTGTCCCACTAGACATTCAGTTAGGGCTGCAACTAGCGATTATTTTAATAGTCGATTAGTTGCCAATTATTGAAATTATTAATCGACCTATCGGTTGGATGATTTTTCCTTTGACAGTGAGCAACAATTACGAGAAATGAATCTTGTCAACTTGAAATATACTCAAATTTGGTTATTCTTAACCGACAAATGTACAAAGATTAAGTTACTTCCTCTGACGCAAACTCATTACATGTAATTTATACCATAATATTTTCATGGTTTTCTGCAAATTCATGTTTTTTTTTCAATCGATGATGCCCATATGTTTCATATTTTTTGAAAATTATGAATTAATATCAAATTTTGTCGATAAATGGGGGAATATCAGCACAAACCTTCCAACGATAACAATGATCAAATTCTTTGTCGAATGCCGATCATCGATTGTTAGATTAGTTGTCGATTAATTTCATAATTGATTAGTCACAGATTAATCAACTAATCGTTGCACCCCTGCATTCAGCGTACCTGTTTATTTTCCTCTTCATCTTAGCTTGCAGCAGGACCGTGTCTCTCTCTCTGCCCGTCAGCTCCCGGACCAGGTGTGTGTGTTTCTCCTGCTCCAGCAGAACCTCTGCCTTCTGTCGCTGGACATTCTGCTGGGCACTCTGCAAACACATGTTTGTAAAAACACATTGCTGTAAAGAATACAGTCTGAATAGCACCATGTAACCAAGAATCATCTAGAAAAGCTAGGGGTGGAGCCCTAAGAGTGAGCTATCTACTTAGACCATATTGTTGGTTTTTAGGCTGTGCATTAAATTTATCACAGTCCTTATTGTTTGTGGATCCATGTAATGAATTCTATCAATGTTATCCTGTTCCGAAATGTGTTATTATTTATTTATTATGATTTTTTTTTTACTTGCTACTCCCTGGGCTGCGTACATCACACATTCAAAGTCTTGCATTTGTATAAGCTGTAGCGGCTACTGTATTCCCCTAATTACCAGAATTACGTGAAACAAAAGAGAACATATAGGAATGAACGCCGAAGCTTATTATTCAATGTACAACAAATTCGCTGGGGACGTATGAATAAGCACCAGCATGACGTCTGCCGAAAATTAATTGCATTCGGTATTCACAACCAGCAATTCCCCCGGAAATGCAACATTCTAGTTCAGAATCTCATTGGCAGGCATGCAGGTAACAGCCCAATCACTGTGGGAAATGTGCCACCCTTCCAACGCTGCCCTATCCAAGATGGTGCTGCCCTTGTGAGTGCATCACATCACACAATTTCCCCACTGGCCGCCAGCAGAATTACCCAACATTCAACTGCATGCCATGGATGTGCCAAGTTGCCAACGTGGATACGGCTTTGTGAAAACAGCGGTATATTTCCTTTCATTACCTGAAGCTCAGCCTCCAGACGCTCCTTGGTCTCTCGGTAGTCGTCTACAGCTGCCAGCCTAAGCTGCTGCAGTAACTCTTCATATTCCTCAACTTTCTGTCTGCGAGCCAGGATGCTGTCCAGCTGGAGTCCACAATGAAGAACAATCATGTCCATTAATGCCTGACCAATACACTCTAATGGCCTGGACCAATGTGCTCCTGGGTCATTTTTTTGCCCAGGAGTGTGTGCTGCTAAAACTACAGGGGATGGGGGGAACGGGCCACCAAAACCAACAGTTGCTCAATCACATGTAACATCACAATCACAAGGTACATTTTATTTACATTTTTTGGGCGCAAGCACCGTTTATCATTCTTTTTTGAAAGCGATAGCAACAGGATTAAATCGGAAACTGGGAGGAAGATTCGAGGGGAGACATTACAAAAAAAGCCAGAGACGGGATGAGAACCGGTGGCACTGCTCACCCTGTGGCCTGGAGGATGCACTCTTTTTAAAACAATTTTAATAAAATATATTTTATAATAATCATATTGATTTAAAATACTTTGTTTAACTTGATAGATGTTAAATTAATGTGAAATTAAGATTAAACCCCACTAAAATATAGTGTATTTCCAGCGGAAGCCCTGCTCCTCAAAATCGCCGAAAACACCGCCGCGCCCACCAACAACAAATCTACTAAGAACATTGACGGACAGCTCAAAAACACCGAAACACAACTAAAAGAACTGAAAGAAACCCTCTCCACCCAGGACTTGAACCCTGACCGCAACGAGAAAATCAAGGATCTAGGCGATCGTATCGATGCCCGTCTCGACTCCTTCCTGCGTGCCTTCGGGAAGTTTGATGGTGAAACGCAACAGAACCTAACCACCACGCATGAGATATTGCGTAGATACTTACCGTAATCTACGTAACTCTACGACTGCCCTCTCCCACCGGGCTTGAACGCCTCGAACGAGCCCCCCCCTCCCCGCTACACTAAGGGGACCGAACTGTCCCCGCTGCGCACATGATGCGCCTTATATGAACACTAATCAACGAGCCCCTCCAGGGGACTCCACCGACAGCCAGGTGTAATCTAGCAATTTGCTAATCCTGTGTATATCCATCTTTTCATGACTCATCATTTTGCAATGAATGCCATCTATTTTGCTGTGTAACATGTTGAAATGAACAATGGCTCTGTACTGTCTGTCGTTAAATACATTTCATTCATTCATTCAAAAGAAATGTGGCTTGGCACTCATCAGCTGCTTGAATATAATATAAACAAACTAATTGTAACTACTAGAGTAATATAACTCAGCTACTTTTAGGAGGAGTTCTGGGTAATCAGTCGTTGGAAGTAACTGTGGCAACACTGCCTGTCTGATACCTGAGACCTGAAGGATCATCTAACTGTGGAGGACAAACCTCTCTGCTGGACCGATCCGCCATGTGCTGTTCCCACTCCCGCTGGTTGTTAGTCAGCAGGATATTGCGCTCCTCTTCAAAGGCTTTCTGCAATCAATACCAGCCAGTCAACATTCAATCAAAATGTATTAAAACTATTTCGAGGGCTGTGTCCGAAATCCCTCCCTATTCCCCATATAGTGTACTATATGTGGTGCATGCCATTTTGAAGGGGTGTCCGAATTCTCCACGTCTCGACCGGAGTAAATAGCGACTGACCATGACAAATAGTTATAAATGTAAGTACTTTTGACTGTTTGTGATGATTGCTGAATTTTATAATGATATATTTTGTAATTATATATATCATAATAATGTATCATAATAATATATATATCATAATA